>PVIW01005962.1:0-54757 GCA_004026585.1 Noctilio leporinus
TTAGGGAAATTTTCTATCATGACTTTTTTGAACAGGTTTTCCATTCCTTGTTTCTCTTCTCCTTCTGGTATCCCTATGATACGGATGTTGTTACGTTTCATGTTGTCCTGCAGCTCTCTTAAACCCTCTTCAGTCTTGTTCAGCCTTTTTTGATTCTCTTGAACTGTCTTGGAGTATTTGTCTACATTATCCTCCAACTAAAAATATGGAACACTTCACGAATTTGCGTGTCATCCTTGCGCAGGGGCCATGCTAATCTTCTCTGTATCGTTCCAATTTTAGTATATGTGCTGCCGAAGCGAGCACCCTTTTTCCATCCTTATGCCATTAAAAAATCACAACTTAAGATTTATGTTGGCTAAAGTCATTTTATTAACAGTTTGAAAGCATGGGTTTCAAAACAGGTTTAGTGGGGTTTTTTTGTTTGTTTGTTTTTCTTAATATGCCTAATATCCTTAACATCTTTGATCTTATTAAAGTAATTTTAAAATATTCTGAATAAATATTATCCAGATTTTTAAAGGCTAACCCTTCCATTTTGGTCTGTGCATTGTGTTGCAGAGAAAAGGATACAGAATCCAGACAGCAGTGAATGAGACTGAAAGCACCAGTTAATGACTACTTGCCAATTTGCTCCCTTGTGTTTTAGAATAGATCCTCTTTTTGACTTGCATGGTATTCTCCTGGCAAAAGAGAGAAAGGAACCAAATGGAAATATTGAAAGAATATGTATTTCTATAGAGCCATTTGAAAAATGATCCCTTGCCACTACCTTTCATTAAAATACAAATGAGAACAATTAATATAAAATATTAGAAAAACATGTTTTACTTATATAAATGTATAAAAAGCAATCACAACACAACTGTGGTACTGAAATAAATATACTGAAATAGATATCTGATTTCGCTGGGGTAACAGATGCTTGACTAATTCAAAATATCAACAAGGATGTGAAAACAGTAGGCTATGAAGTCACCCCATGATGTGTCAGAGTTTGGAATTTGTAAAAGATGCAGTTCAGTTCACTGAAGTGATAATTGTATGAACTGCTGTTGCTATTAAAACTTGGATTTTTAAAACTTTATTTGATTTCTCTACTGCATCACCACCCACAGCTTAAAGTATACTAATTATAAATTTAAAAAACACTGTACATCGAAAATCTAACAATTCTAATAATATAAATTGAAAGGATGTCTGTAAGTTATAGAAAATAATTATTATGATATTTTTTCCAAATACTTTTGGGGGAACAGGGTGTTAGAGGCAGGAGTGTGTGTGTGTGTGTGTGTGTGTGTGGTGGGGAGGAGAATTATGTTTCCCAAATCTACTCTCATTGTTTTCATGTTTCAAGGAATGCCAATCTGACCTCAATTAAATTACTTAGCAGGAGTGTGCCACATGGCATGCCCTGCCAGTAGGTTTAACACCACAGATGATCAACAAAAAATTCTCTGGTAGTGGGAGGTCAATGGGTATATAGTAGACTGCAGGGGGAAATGAATCTAAAACATCCAGTATTCTTCATCCGGAAAGTAATCACTACCCGCCTATGAGCTAACAGGTAAATTAAATACCTGAGCTCTAGCATGAAGATTAATTCTGAAAAGTTAAGAATAAAGCCCCGGCTGGTGGCACAGTGGATAAGGCACCAGCTTGCAAACCCAAAGGTCACTGGTTCAATTCCCCAGCCAGGTCACATGACCAGATTGCAAGCCAGGTCTCCAGTCAGGTCCATAGCTGGAGGCAGGTGAAAGGCAATCATACATTGATATTTCTCTCTCTCTCTCCCTTCCCCTCTCTCTAAAAATAATAAATAAAAATCTTAAAAAAAAAATTGAAACGGCTCAGGGAAGCATAGAAGTCCTTTTCTTGAGGCTCTTATACTCTTTCTTTGCGTTTCTCTCTCTTTTTCCTCCTGAGCTTCTGAAGTTAATTGCATTCCATTTAGCCAAGAGTTTCAGAACCCACTGGATGTCAAGTGTGCCCCTTATATGAAGGGGTAATCATGCCAAATCAGTTCCCCTGCTTCTAATAAGCTGCACTCAAACAAAATGCCAAGAACTTGAAAGAAGCACTCAAAATTCCAGGAAGTCTGCACAGCCCAGAGAAGGAGCTTTGATATAATGATCTTGGGCCAATTGAAATCATGATTTCCAGTCCTGGCTGCAAGTTGCAAATTTAGGGAAAAACACTTGGAAGTGCACACTGACTTTCTTGGTAATTCACATCTAGTTTCTTGCTATTTTGGTATCTCTATTTGGGTCTTTTTAATCTTTTGGATTCATCTTCCCCTCTTTTTTTCTTTAAATTTTCCTGACTAGTGCATTCAGGCCAATCTAAGCTACCTATTCTGAGAGGTGTCCCACTGCAGCAAACAAGGGCTTAAAAGAGTGGGAGGAATGGAAGGGAGACATGGAACAGGCTAGGTTTACCTGCCCAGGTTCAGGGAGTTCAAGGAGCTAGTCCTAGCTCAACTCACTCAAGGCATAAAATTTGGAATCAAAGCATAAATAATTTTACATTTGCCACATTTGCCAAATGTATTCTTTGGACCTTCTGCCCTTAGGAATAATTTGCCAGTGGTACACGGTATGTGTGTGTCTGTCTCTGTCTCTCTCTTCAGTCATACATAAATATGTACAAATAGCTCAAGAAATTTTGAGTATTTGATATTAGGGACAAATATTTTTATCCACAAATAAGGTTTTGTTTATATGCTGTATTAGTAATTTGAACAGTTTTAAAATATTCCATCTACACGCACACACACACATACGTGCACACACTGTATGAGCAGGAAATAGCCTTTGCTATTTTAAGCAACTGAAATTTTAGCTTTGTTTGTTACTACAACACTCACAACATAACCCAGCCTATGTTGACAGTAGGTAAAAATACGGATTTAAGTTATATGTGCTTAAATGCATATCAGTAGAGAATGTATTAGTAAAACTAGGATGTTTTGCAATGCATTAGTGTAAAAATGTATATGTTAAGCTCATATAGTATAGCTGTATTTTGTCAAAAACATGTACAATGGGAAATAGATGTTTTTCTTACAATAGATAAAAATTATTTTATAAAATTCCCAGATTAAATGACACAAAAAACATGGTAAATGAAAATATCAGGTTCTTATGCAAGAAAAATAATAACAAAGCACATGGGGAAACCAAAATAACCTAAAAACAACATACCATATGATATATCAAAACAGTGAATTTTAAGTAGTTTGTGAAAACACCTTCAAATTTCTCTCAAAAACAAGTTCCCTTGAGTCCTATGTGTGAAAATGCTTTTAATAAATTTCTTATTCCCTTTAAAATGCCAATGCAACTAGTCTCCATATACATGGCTACATGTTTTCTTTGGCAACAACTTTTGAGACAATTTCACTAGTTCTCTATGTTGCAAATGTACAATAAGATTCCAACCCTGGTTGGTGGTTCGGTAGAAATGTGCCAGCCTATAAACCCAAAGGTCACTGGTTAGATTCCCAGTCAGGGCATATAACCAGGTTGCAAGCCAGGTCTTCAGCCAGGTCCCCAGCTGGAAGCAGGTGAAAGACAATCATACATTTATGTTTCTCTCCCTCTCTGCCTCCCTCCCTTCCCCTCTCTTCAAAAATAATAAATAAAATCTCTAAAAAAAAAATCCCAAAGCACAAGTGAATTTTATTAAAGTAACTGCTAAATATTTTTAGTACATGTGCTGCTGAAGCAAGCACAAGCAACTGCTAAATAATGATTTTCTTCCAAATACTATTCCTGGAAATGGCAGGAAACCTATTTAGCATAGTCAACAATGTTGGTTATATTCATTGCACATAAAGCAACAAACAACTTGATAATGAGGAGATTTGATCATACTTTACTGAATTTTTCAATTTATTTAACATATGCAAGACATTTAAAATACATGATTGACCATTGGACAAATCTGGGTAAGAGTTCGATATGATATTAAAGAATGAAACTCTTTGTGCTTGGGACAATTTCTCTAATATGCAGAAACTCAGGTTTGTCATGCATTAAAAAAAAAAGAAAAGAAAAGAAAAGAAACAAACAAAAAAAATACCCCACCACACTCCAAGTTAAAGAAAGAAGAAAAAAGACAGGCTTTCTTCTTTTAAGGGCTCATTTGACCATCTGGCTGGTTAAATGGCTTTTGATTTTGATTGTTCCCCATTGTTAGGGTAAAGGAGATAAAGAAAAAGTCAAATAATTTAACAACTGTTGTTCTAGCAATGATACAAACTCATGAAAGTCTTAATGTAAAGACAACACTACAAAACTTCTTGCAATTTTTACCTACAAAACAAACGAGATGGATTACAGAGCTATCAGGTTACCATGAAGCTCTCTTTATCAGTGACATTGGTTTCCCTTATAGCTACACTACACAACAGAGTATAAGTATTTTCTGAACTCAGGTACAAATGGATAGAAATAGCATAGTTTAATGGAGGTGGTATTAGAACCAGGATCAGAAAACAGTGATTATTGTTCTAGATTACAGTCTAGCTAGTGAAAACTGGCCAGATGAAAAGAAGAATCACCTCTCTACCCCATATTACTCAGGAAAAGAATACTTTTCCTTCTCAATTTTTTCTAACATAGAAAAACATTTTAACAAATAAGTATGAATTTCCTGAATGTAAATAAAGGAAGAGCAGAGGAAAGACATGGTTAATCTCTTTGCTTTCTATGTAGTTATTTCCTTAATTTGGGAGACAGGCATCTGGAGTTTCAACCCGATCAAAGCAACAGCAGCGAGGAGATTGTTTCCGGAGGCCAGCATCCTGCTTCCCCGGTCAGGACCGCGTGCAGAGGTCTAAACCGAGCTGAGCGAGCAAGCAGCCCACAGAGAGCATTATGCTCTTTCTTCTCTCTTGTCCAATATTCTCTTCCAAGGAGTTTTCCATCTGGTGTACTGATAGCTAAGCCCAGGGCAGATATCGCTGTGGCAGTTTTATATTGTGGATTCAACAGCTATTTGCTTTTGGCCAAGGGTATCTTTCCTTAGTTGGAATTATGTGAGCCCTTTGTAACCAATGAGTATTGATAGAATGCATTGCAGTTTCACTTTAATTTACCCTTGAGTGAATTCCCTTTTGTTTGCATACTGTGTGGCATGTAGCTCATTAATTACGGTGGTTAGAATAGATTATTCTTAAAAGTTCTTTTCTACTCCTATTACTTAAAATATTTTTATTGTCTTTTGTCCTATACTTTATATGGTTTGGTGCTGAATAACAGCATTTTGGTCAAGAGTAAACCACGTATAAGTTATAATGGAGATAAAATGTTTCTATTGCCTCATGACATCATAGTGTAGATAAAAACTTTTTAAAAATTTTTTAAAGATTTTTTATTTATTATTTTTAGAGAGAGGGGAAGGGATAGAGGCAGAGAGGGAGAGAGACATCAATGTATGTTTGCCTTTCACCTGCCTCCAGCTACAGACCTGGCTGGAGACCTGGCTTGCAACCTGGTTATGTGCCCTGGCTGGGGAATCGAACCAGCGACCTTTGGGTTTGCAGGCTGGTGCCTGCCACTGTGCCACCAGCCAGGGCAAAAACTCTCTATTTTGAAAATGGATGCCTCAAAGGACTTCTATCAATAAGAAGGCCAAATGAAAAATAGCATGTAATTTTCCTTCACCATTCGATGATCTAGTTTCCAAAAATCCTTCAGTTGCTTTTAAAATGGCACACAAATCATATTGACTAGCTTAAAAGTTGTCCTGTTCCTTTAAAGCAGATTGGTAATTAATAAATACAATTCCTGAGGGTTGTTTTTTCACAGAGATAGCACTGCCTATGTGCTGGCTGGACCAGAACCGAAGTCTCAGCCTTCCCCACCAAACTACCGGATCTGGACATGACCTACACTTGACACTGGGACCCTTTCAGAAGCAAAGGGTCCACTGCCCAGGATATCCAGCTCTAAAGCCTCTCACCATAAGTGTCCAAGTTCCAAAACTCTTCAATCAAAACTTGCCCTGCCAGCACATCTGCATAGTTGTCCCCCACAACCTCCTCAAAGCCTATTCTAATCAATGATCAATGGAACAGAATAGAGGGCCCAGAAATAAAGCCATGCCTTTGAAGCAATTAATACTCAATAGAGAAAACAAGCACATACAATGTGCTAAATATGATTTATTCAATAAATGGTGTTAAGAAAATTGGACAAATATGTGCAGAAAAATGAAACTAGATTACCTTTTTATACCACACACAAGAATACACTCAAAATGGATCAAAGACTTACATGTTAGATCCAAAACCATAAAAATCCTTGAAGAAAACATAGGCAGCAAAATCTTGGACATTGTTTGTAGCAATATTTTATAAGCTATGTTTCCCCAGGCAAGGGAAACAATAAATAAATAAATAAGTGGGACTACATCAAACTAAAAAGATTTTACATAGTAAAGGAAATCATTAACAAAAAACAAGCAACAAAACAGGAAAACATTTCCTGATATACTTGATAAGAAGTTAATATCCAAAGTTTATAAAGTGCTTACAAAATTCAACACCCCAAAGAGGACATACAGATGGCCAATACATATGAAAATATGCTCAATGTCACTAATCATCAGAGAAATTAAAACCATAATGACATACCACCTCACACCTGTTAGAATGGCTATCATCAATAAATCAACAAACAAGTGCTAGCAAGGATATAGAGGAAGGGGAATCTTAATGCACTGTTTGTAGGAATGCAGACTGGTGCAGCCACTGTGAAAAGCAGGCTGGAGATATCCAAAACAATTAAAAATGGATCTGCCTTTTGACCCAGTGATCCCATTGCTGGGAATAGATCTGAAGCAACCCAAACCACTAATTCAAAGAATGTAAGTACCCCTATATTCATTGAAGCACAATTTACAATCAACAAGATATGGAAGCAGCCCAAGTGCCCATCAGTAAATGAGTGAACAAAACAACTGGGGGATATTTACACAATGGAATACTACTCCACCATTTAAAAAAAGGAGGGGGGAGAAAATTTTACCCTTTGCAACAGTATAGGTGAACCTGGAAAACATTATGCTAAGTGAAATAAACCTGTAATAGAAATACAAATACCATAAGATTTCACTCATGTGTTGTATCCAATGAACAAACCGAACTAACAAGCAAAACAGAGATAGACTCATAGAGAGCAAATGATACCTAGTGAAGTGTGGGGGGAGGTTAGGGGGTGGAGGGATTGAGCAAAATGGAAAAAGGATTCAGGCATGGACAACAGTGTGGTGACTGCTGAGAGGAGGTGGGTAAAAGAGGACTAAATGATAATGAAAAAAATATGGTAAAGCTTAAATCAAAATTAAAAAAGAAAAAATAACCCCTGGCTGGTGGCTCAGTGGATAGGCTCCAGCCTGCGAACCCAAGGTCGCTCACCGGTTTGATTCCCAGCCAGGGCACATAACCAGGTTGCAAGCCAGGTCTCCAGCCAGGTCTTAGCTGGAGGCAGGTAAAAGGCAACTCTACATTGATGTTTTCCCCCTTTCTTCCTCCCTCCCTGCCCTTTTCTCTGGAAATGATAAATAAAATCTTAAAGAAAAGAAAAGACATCTGTACAAGTTCAGTATAGAAGCAACCATCATAGGAAAAATTTTAAAACCTACCCTGAACCCTGGATCAAGGAGACAAATTGGAGTACTGGCTCCTTTCTCCTAGTAGGCCAGCCCAAGAATAACAAAGGCTCTTTCTTTTTCACAAAAGCCAATGTCATAGTTTTAACTCCTATGCACATTGGGCGGAGGACTTTGGTAACAGTCACATCAGCAATTGCAGGCTTACCATTCACTTCATGAATGAATAATGAGTCTTGAATTGTTTAAACCATCCAGATATAGCAGTAAACTCAACATCATAGTCAGGTCTGGAGCCTTTTCTTTTAACATGGAAAACAAGCAGACTTAGCCACAGCTACTGCACAGCGCTTGTAGCCTGGAACAACAGACTGCGCCATAGTCTATCATGTTCACCTGACAACACATTTCTCAGAACATATCCCATCATTAAGCTATGCATGACTGCATTTCAAAAACCTTAGTGTTAGAATGTAGAAGCATTGCTGTATTGTGTACCGACTGCTCATTTTTTTACTCCCTTTTGCTTCATGTTTTCTACTTGGAGCCATCTCTCTTCTAGACTGAAATGTGAAAAAATTTTCAGAAAAATAAAAGAGTAAATAAAGATTGTTATAGGTAGGTTTTCACCCTACCTTCACTGAGTGTGTCTTTATGTAGGAAAAAAAAAAAACAAACCAAAACCTCAACTATTGTCCTAATCTGTTGCTACAACTTGAAACAAAAAGAAATGAATCAATACTGTGGAAAGTCCAGAAGCATACTCTGATTCAGTGAGTTCGCCATCAGTTAAGAAAACCTTTCTATGTACTACTTCAGGAGCATAAGGAACCCGAACAACTTTTCCAGCCATTTATCAAAAATAATGAGTCTATCATTTTAGGAATAAAACAATAAGCAGTAAAGTTAAAGAAGTGAATCAATATATAGTGCTTTTCTCCCATTTATTCAACCTCCCCCTATATTCTTAGGAAGGAAGAAAAAAATAGTTATCATGCTTGATACCAAGAATAGCATGCAAACAAATAACAGCATGTAATCAAGAAATGGAGCAGAAAATAAAAATCTGTATCTTATCAGTTTGATAAATGGAAGAATTCTCAGTTATAGTGAATATGTATCCAATATGTATGATGTACAGAATTCAAAATAAATGTTTAACATTTCCTTTCTTGTATTTTATTGACATATTTGGCTTTATAAGGCATCTTGGAAAAATATCTAGCCATCATTAAATGTTGCAGTAATCCTAAAAATTAATAATTTTGAGTTAATCTGTATCTAGTGCCCTTTGGTATTTCTTTTAAAAAATAGATTATACAAATTTCAAAAACATATAATAGAGAAAGAGAAGTCTTCTTAAAAATGATGTTGGGAAAACTGGAAACACATGCAAAACAATGAAACTAGACTGCTATCTGACACCATAGACAAAAATTAATTCAAAATGGGTTAAAGACTTGAATATAAGATCTGCACAAATAAAATAGATAGAAGAAAACATAGGCACTAAACTTATGGACCTTGGTCTCAGAGTTTTTTTTGTTTTTTGTTTTTTGTTTTTTTTTAACTTGATCCAAAAGAGAAGCTAAGTAAAAGCAAAAATTAATGAATAAGACTATGACAAACTAAAAAAAAAAAAAAAAAAAAAAAAAAAAAAAAAAAAAAAAAAAAAAAAAAAAAAAAAAAAAAAAAAAAAAAAAAAAAAAAAAAGCAAAACCATCAACAAAACAAGCACACAAACAAATGGGAGAATATATTGCAAATGATACCTCTAGTAAGGGGATAAAAACAAAAATTTATAATGAACTCATAAAAGTCAAACAACAGCAACATAAAACCAAACATTAAAAATGGGCAAAGGACCCTTACAAACAATATGGTGATGACCAGAGAGAAAGGGGGTGGGGAAGTAGGTGAGGGTAAAACAGAGATAAATGATAATGGAAGAAGGCTTGGGGTGATGAACACAATATAATACATACATAATACACTATATATATATATAATATGATATAGGAAAAGAATTATACCTCTGAAACCTATATAATTTTATTAATCATTTCCAACCCAATAAATTCAATCACAAAAGGGGGCAGAGGACCTGAATAGACATTTTTTGAAAGAAGATATAAAAATTACCAATAGGTATATTAAGATGATTCTCAAATTCACTAGCTATAAGGGAAATGTAAATTAAAACCACAATGAGATACTACCTCATACCTGTTAGAATGACCATTATCAATAAGACAAGGCAAGAAATAACAAGTGTTGAAGAAAATGTGGAGAAAAGGAACCCTCATTCAGTACTACTGGTGGTAATGTAAATTGATTCAGAAACTCTGAAAAATAGTACGGAGGTTCCTCAAAAAAATTAATAGAACTAACATGTGACCCAGCAATTGCTCTTCTGGGTATTAACCTGAAATTTTGAAAACACTTATGGACATATATAACCCTACGTTCATTGCAACATTATTCATAATAGCCAGACATGGAAATTATCTTTTCAATGGATACTAGATAAAAATGTGGTAGAAATAAATTATTTATTGCATTTTACATCTTTGTACTTCTTCAATGTAGTCTGTGGTGATTAACTACATAGGATATCAAAAATTTAAGATATTACATCAAAATAACCTTTCATAAATTTTTTTTTGCTTTAAGTCTGTTTTAGTATTCAAATTCTATACATTTAATCTAGTGATTATATTCTATGATCTCCATTTCTATCTTCTTTTTTTTCTTTTTTTCAATGTGTGGCTGCCTTTCACCTGCCTCCATCTAAGGACTTGGCCTGAGACCTGGGCCGTAACCTGGCCATGTGCCCTGGCTGGGGAATAGAACCAGGCTGGCGCCTTATCCGTTGAGCCACCAGTCAGGTCCATTTCTATCTTTTTAAATTAACATCATGTCAGGTCAATCATTGTTCAAACTTCTTGTTATGTAAGACCAGTAACATATAATCTTTATCTTATTCCATTATTGCATCTTCAACTTTGGTTCTTGGCCACCTCACACCTCTAACTAAATTGTTCAAAGGTCACTATCAGTTCTAGGTATTCATTATTCTTAGGAAGCTCTCTCCTACCTTTCAACCTTTACATGATGTATATATCAAAATCCTAGACATAATCCCAAGTACAGAATTTTCTACTAAGAAATATATTAAAGCTGTTACTGAGGTATTTCTTGAGAAAGGAACTAAGAGATACTAAATATTGGTAATAATCATAATCAAGTTTTCTTAGGTTACATTTATTAATTAAAATGATGAGTGTCATGGTTACTCTTTAAGGTCAAAGACAGTAAATTATTTTTTCATGACCTAGTATCAGATATACCACAGAAACTGTTACTCCTGCTCATTGAAAGTGCAATTTTAACAGATATTCTCAATAATAGAAAAAACTGAAGATTTTAAAAAGATTTTGAATAATCTGAAAACACAAAAATATGTCAAAAAGAATCATCAAGTTTATTTATGTTCTTAAAGTTTTCCCTTCTTTTCTTTTATGTTTCTTTTTATTTTTGTAATCTTGAAAGGGAAATAAGAGCCATATAAACATAAAACGGCATGTTTATTCAGAGTGTGTGTCAATATTAATGGTTCTTGTATAAGATATCTAACACTACCTAATTCTCCTATTTAAAATTTTGTGTTTGATTTTTAATTACCTTATTTTATTGATTTTTAATTTTTCAAATTATTTGAAATCACATAGCAAGAAAGTAAAACCAACTGGATAAGTTTATCAATTTGTCAAAAAATGACCTTATTTATGGAGACCCAGAAAACCTAAAATTATATTTTTCATAGTTTAAGTAAAATTCTAATATATTTTCAATAAATTTGAATTATAATATTTACTCTTAAAATTAAAATAAGTTGTGCTAAATACCATTAATAACATTCTCAGATATCAAGAACAAAGTCACATTTATTTAAAGTATATTGTTACAACCTATTTACAATACCTGTACATAATTTGTCACCCTTATTTCACTGTCATTTCCTAAAATGCTTCTAGATTTATATGAAAGTACAATCTATAAAAATGTTAGTATAAAGAAAAAAAAGGTAATAGCACTGTGAAGCTACAGGGACTTGACAGACCTAGTAGCCCAAATACTTCAGTTACAGATAAGAAAAGTAACTCCTAAAAATGTCATTCCCTTAACATCCTACAGTGATTTTAGATTGAAACTGGAACTAAGACCTATGTATTTTTATATTTTATCCTGGTACTCTTCCTATAACTACACTAAGTACAAGAGCTTAAAACTCCAATAAGGTCTCTACACACTTGAAAATTCATCTGTAATAAACTGATTTCTAAGATGTGTTCACTTTTCCATCATTATTATTTTATAGATGAATATATATATATATAATTCAAATGATATGTGTTGTATCAATATATAATTTTAAAAGTTACAAACATATGTTTTACTTGTAATTTTATAATATGTAGTAAAACTATTTACTGCACAAATATTTGCATGATGTCATTACTGGTGTACAAAATTAGAGGAATTATAGCTACATCTGCTCTTCTTTAAATAAATAATCTGTTGAGAATGGTAATCATTAGGATAGTGAAGCATCTCTGGAATCAAGCCTCTATGATAAGAAATAAATATCAAGCAGTACATAATTTGATAAAAAGTAACAATATAAAGGATTTATTCAGTTATTTATTCATTCAATCAACAGATACTTTTTTTAAATTTTATTTACTAGTGTTAGAGAGAAGGGAAGGGAGAGAGGCAGAGAAGGAAAGAGACATCAATGTATGGTTGCCTTTCAGCTGCCTCCAGCCACAGATCTGGCAGGAGACCTGGCTTGCAACCTGGTTATGTGCCCTGGCTGGGAATCGAACCAGCGACCTTTGGGTTTGCAGGCTGGTGCCTATCCACTGTGCCACCAGCCAGGGCTAACAGATACTTTTTAAGTGTCCATTTACCTGTCGCTATTCCTACACTGTAAAAACAGTAAAAAAGCAACAGTAATCCCAAGGATTATGATGAGAGTATTAATAACCAGTAAAATGAATAATTTTTTAAAAAGATTTTATTATTTTTAGAGAGAGGGATAGGGAGAGAGACAGAGAGAGAGAGAGAGAGAGACATCAATGTATGGTTGCCTTTCATCTGCCACCAGCTACAGACATGGCTGGACACTTGGTTTGAGACCTGGTTATGTGCTTGGCTAGGGAATCAAACCAGCAACCTTTGGGTTCGCAGGCTGGTGCTTTATCCACTGAGCCACCAGCCAGGGCTTAAAATGGATAATTTTAAACAGGCAAATTCAATAAACTACAATGTGCTAAATGATAATATAACAGAGAGAACTGGACTTGACTTGGGGCTCAGAAGAGCTTTTCCCGAAGATGCACTGCGTAAGCTGACATCTGAAGGATGGGCAAGGTACAGTTTGAAGGAGTCAGGGGCTCCTGCAACAGGTGCAAGAAAGTGAGGTCCACACAGACAAACTATATTGGAAAGGGTCTGGGTTTAGAGGGAGAGAAGCATGATGATGTCTCACCTGAATAAGACAGAGAAACCTCAAGATGACAGAGTCCTGTAGGCATGTTACAGACTTTGCTCTTTATTCTAAGGGAAAAACAATAGTCAGTGAAGCATTTTTAGTTAGTATTATGACAGGATTTCTATTGTGAGAGATCACCTTGTTGTGGTGCAGATTGCAGATGAGAGAAAGGATATAGTGCATAGAAGACATCAGCTGGATGTTGTAACAGTACAGTGTATATGGGAGAAATGTTGGGAGTATTGGCCAAGATGGTGTCAGAGGAGATGATGTGGAGTAGGCAAAATCAAAAAACATTTAGAAAGAGAATTAATGGGTAGGATTTTGTGATGGATTAGATATTGAGGGGAAATCAGAGAGGCTTAAAGATTACACCTAGATGTTGACCTGGTAAATGGGATGAAGTATGACTGATAGGGAAAAGCAGAGAGCACTCAGCCAGAGAAAGGAGGGAGAGTCTATTATGGCTGATCTTGGAAGTTTAAATACACGGAGAAGTAATATTTCCTCTCTCTCTCTATTGCCTAAGTGCAACTTGTATTATACAGGGGTGAGCAAAGTAGACTTACAGTTGTGAGTACGAGAAACAGAGTTTATTATTGTATCATTATTTGTTCATTATTGTATTATTTCTCATACAAATAACTATAATCCTACTTTGCCCACCCCTCTCTGTATTTCATAGTTGTAGGTATAAAGACCTAAGAATGACAAGGTTATCATTTAAAGCTCTTTCCCTACTTCTTGCACAGGTAAGGCTGTAAGTAAATCATTACTCAGAACTTCAGTTGTCTCATCAGTAAAAGGGGAAAATAATAGGTATCTTATCACCTAGGATAGAGATTTGTTAGTAAGTGCTACAGCATTTTATATATCTGAAGCAAATCATATCCAACATGGAGTCCCATCATTAACTTGTGAGAGAGTAAATTAAGATTTTCGACCACCTTAACTTAAGCATTATGACCACCTCAGGTGTTAATAAATAAGTTATCCCCTTTTTTGAAAAACTACAAAAAAAGGGAATTTAATATGCTACAGAGTTCATTCTGAATATGCCATTTTACTTTTAATAACATTAAAAATATATCATTTTTACATTGGCCATAGTTTTAATAACAGTATTATATATGGCAGATTTGGATAGATACTAAAAAACTAATTATTAGTTTATGATATAGTTGTTATTTAATAAATTAAAAAGGTTTGTTCTTCTAATTTTATCATAATAATAGTAACATAATCTGTGGATTATGCTTGCATAAAGAGAAAAGGAAAAAAGGGATTAATAAGAACTCTTAGCTGATATTGCTTAGGGAAGTCTTCAGTCATGACATAAGAAAACCGAATGAAGTTTCAATTAGCGTGTAATTATATGCAATTATAAATAGATTATTTTAACCAAATGCTCTTTATTCTTCAATAAATACACTTCTGCTTATAACTATTGGATGGATAACTATTTGAACTTCTCAAAAGCGAGTTATTTTTTGCAATGTAGTGTTGTGACAGAACCTGAAATTCATGCACTTCTTGACAAAAATAAGAAAGAAAGAAAGAAAGAAAGAAAGGCTGAAAGATATTCCTCCAGAATTACTATATTGGCTTTTCTCTCCATTTCTAGCTTAGATGAAAGGTTTAACAAGGTCAAGTGAGGAAAGGTACTGGTAGACAAAGGATATTAAGAGTATTTTAAGAAAGAATCACCAATTACCAATCATGAAGAACAGGTAAGTTATTACATTTTGACCTAGTTTTGATTTAGAGGTAGAATAAAATTATGATAAAATAGCAAAAAGCCAGAGTAAAAATAAAAGACATTGCTGGAAGTTGAGATGGGAGGGAGAGAAGAAAGGAAGGGAAGGGACAAGGTAGAGAAAGATACAGAAAAAAAGAGAAATTATGCATAAACATAAACTAGCAAAGTAAATTTTATGGAGGTGAGGGAAAAAAAGAGAAAAGAAAAATAGAAATAAAATTACTTCTGAGGCCCTGACTGGTGGCACAGCAGGTAAGGTGCTGGCCTGCAAACCCAGGGGTCACTGGTTTGATTCCCAGCCAGGGCACATAACCAGATTGCAAGCCAGGTCTCTAGCCAGGAGAAAGGCAACCATACATTGATGTCTCCATCTCTCTCTGCCTCTCCCTCCCTTCCTCTCTCTCTAAAAAATAATAAATAAAATCTTTAGAAAAAAATTACTTCTGTAGTGTGTTCTAATGGCATATATTTTGGTAGGTCAATAATTTATGCTTATGGAACAATTTTAAATACATGCTTGAAGGATTTACAAACTCAAAATTACATTAAACAAGTCAGCCATAATTCCAATCTTAGTATTGCTACATAATAAAAATTTCTCAGACTGTCAATAAATATATTCATAGTTACCACAGGCTTACCCTTTGGTTAAAAGAGGTCTGTCCAGAAAAAGTCCAGCCATTGTTAACATAAGAGAACAGTTTGCACAGCATTGATGTAAACTGACAGCCTGGACTGGAATGTACATGCATGAACAATGATGACTTCACGGTACTAGTTAGTGGGAGTGGTAGATGCTGTTGAGCGAGCATGTGTACTGTGTGGTCATCACATTCAAAATGACTGATCAAGTAGAGCAATTCATCTGCATCAAATTTTGTGTTAAGCTTGAACATCTTCACAAAAGCTATTTAGATGATTCGGAAGGCTTTCGGGAATGATGCAATGACATCACAAATGAAAGTGAGGCACGAATGCTTCAAAGATGGTTGAGAATCTCTTGAAAGGGATCCATGTACTGGAAGGCCTGCAACAAGCAGAATATCCGAGAATGTTTAATACGTATGGGCTGCAATTAACAAAGATCAGTGACTGACGGATCTAGTGCAAGAACTAGACGCTGATCTGGGGATTCCAAAAACTACTGTGTCCAAGATTTTGCTGCAGGACCTTAGCATGAAATGTGCCATAGCAAAGTTCATTCTACAGCTTCTGCTACCAGAGCAGAAGGAACATTGTGCTGAAGTTAATAATGACTTAATTCAAACCACTACCAATGAAGATTTGGAGCCCTGTGACTTTTGGCTTTTCCCAAAATTAAAACCCCCTTTGAAAAAGAAAAGATTTCAGACCATTGATAAGATTCAGGATAATATGACAAGGCAGCTGATGGTGATTCCGACAAAGGATTCTGCAGTGTTTTGAAAAGTGAAGAGATGCTGGGAAAAGCGTGTGAGGTCCCAAGGTGCCTACTTTGATGGGGACTAAGGTGTCATTGTCCCATGTACAATGTTTCTTGTAGCTTATATCTTCTTCAATAAATGTCTCTCTTTTCATAGTACATGGCTGACTTTTCTGGAAAGACCTCATATATGGCTGTCTTTGGGTTTTTACAGTTTTGTTTCATTTTTTAATAATTACAGGGTGAATGTCTCACATGTTCCAGTTAACATCTAATATTGTTTTAGTGTAAACTTGCTTTTAGGCCCTACCCCTTTTCTTCTAAAGTTACTAAGACATCCTTCTATACATTAAGTTCCATGACCTGCTCTATTGAATGTTTCAATTGCAAATATTACTGCATTGTATGACTTTTTAGTTGCAGGGGAAAAATATAATGGACATTGATCAAAGCTTAGTGGTACATTTACAGTAGTTCTGGGATCTATGGCAACCCATCAAGAACTAATATTCTAGGCCCTGGCTAGTGGCATAGTGGATAAGGCACAGGCTTGCAAACCCAAAGGTTGCTGGTTCAATTCCCAGACAGGGCAACATAACCAGGTTGTAGGCCAGGTCTCTAGCCAGGTCTGTAGCTGGAGGCAGATGAAAGGCAACCATACATTGATATCTCTCTCCCTTCTCTGCCTCTTTCCCTTCCCCTCTCTCTGAATAATAATAAATAAAATCTTTATAAAAAAGAAAGAAAGAACTAATATTGTAGCCCTGCCTTGTGTGGCTCATTTGGTTGAAGCATCGTTCCATACACCAAAAGTTTGCAGGTTTGATTTCTGTTCAGGGCAAATACCTAGGCCATGGGTTTGATCCCTGGGTTCAAGTGCATATGCGATGGGGGTGGGGCAACCAATCAATGTTTCTCTCTCACATCCACGTGTCTTTCTCTTTCTCTCGCTCTCTCTCCCTTCCTCTCTATCTAAAAAATGTATTTTTAAAATATCCTCTGGTGAGTATTTAAAACAAAGGAGTATTCTAGCTCATCTTAAAAGGCTTAATCCACCAGCAACTCACTGAGGAATTACCATTTTCAACATTTTTACAGATGAGGCAAATGAGGTTTATAGACCTCCTGGGAGATAAGATGAATCATGTAGAAACAAGATAATGCAAGACGTAAGTTTTATTTTGTCTTTTATTCTCCATTAAGAAATTAGGAAAACAAATTAGAAATACACACACACACACACACACACACACACACACATGCACGCGCGCACACACATATTACATCTAGAGATTCAAATAAATTGAAAATAAGCATATATAATTCCCCCTCTAGAAACAATTCAAAGTTTTATAGGAAGAGGAAACACCTTTCCCCCTTTTTCCTTACTTATAGAAATTAACAGGTTTAATTTCTCATGAAGCACTTTTCCTCCAATACCAAGATATAGTTTAATAATTTCCAAGTGCTACATGGAAGCCTTCTTATGTACTGAAATATGAACACATAATTACTGTCCCCTTGCATTACTAGTAAAGTAGTTGGTCTCATATGGCTATCCCAGGGAGCATAAAATGAAATACATATTCATATATCCTCTATTTACTAATTTATAAGGCAGGCATTGAATATTTAATATCTGTATGAATTAATAGAAAAGCTATAATGCCAACAAAATGGATAGGCTATGCTTGAACTACTCTTATGTGCCTATCCCTCTCACAGTTATCTATCTTCAAGAGATGTCATAGATAAGAGCTGGGATTTTAAAAGGCCTTACATTTTGTTCAGCTCAAGAGCCTCTAATAAAAAGCATCTTTTTAGTCCAAGATTTCCATGACATAGCAATTTCCAAAATGTTGGATTACTTGCTAGGGAATCAGTTCAAAGAAATGACACCATATTTTAAAGTCAAATATCATCTAATTTCAACCTAAAAGTAATACTAATATAAAGTGCAGGTGATTCTCACAAATTTCATTAGAGCACCTCTTTTCATTAAATCTTTAACTTGGCCTGGTGGACTGACAAATGATACGGGAGTTCAGCTCACAGAAAACAGGACACAACCTTGATTAAAGTTGTAAAGGACAACAAGTAGAAAACTGAAACCATATGCTTGATACACATTTCTTTTGTAAACAGCAAAGATTTAAACCAAAACAGGAAGACTGCAGCTGAATATTTCACTTTGTGCCTCAGAGTGTGGCATCTGTGTGCCCCAAGGCTTCCACTCCAGACCACAGATTTATTTGCCAGTTGAATTGCTAAAGATTCCTCTCTGTGATTCATTTCTCCCTCAACCACTCTGAAGGAAACTAAATCCTCTTTCATTTGCTATAGAAAGGTTTTATCAACGATAACAGCACACTATATAGAGATTACTGCTTTCAGCTGCCTGGGCAGATGTAGGCACATGCATATCTAAGTTGCTAGTTGAATAGATCTATAAATTATATGTGAGTCACAAATAGACATCCTGCAAAAGAAGTCAATGGTGTTGAATTAGCTTTCCTCTTCTCTATCTCTTAGAGTTTAAAATGTTTTGTCACATCTTAGCAGCATATCATAGGACTATTACCCCTGCATTTTAAAAAATTCCTCCCTATAGTTTTTAATTTATTTTTATTTTTAAAGTTGAATACTCTAATTTTGTTTTACTTTAAAATCAGTGTCACACAAAATATTTACTGAACATGTGCTGCATTTGAATTATGTGTTGGTTATATTATGATTACTTTTAAGTATTCATAAAATATTCTGTAAGACAAATACTTGTCCTCATGGAGATTCAATTTACATATTTTACTACACAGACTATTCTCCTTTGATGTTTTGAGATCCTTTCTAAGAGAAATCCGGATATTGTTTGACATTTAGGAAGCCAGATTTGAACTGTACCTTTCTGAAGAGTAGGTTCAGAGATTGCTTTAGGCTTCATTCTATTAGCATTTATATGGTTAGATAGAAGTCCACACAATAGCCATATACATTCCCTTCAAAGCCTCAGTGTTGGAGCCTGTTGCCTGGGGGCATAATTTGATTAGGTTTCACAAGAAGCTGGGGATGTAAGAAGAGTTGATTGGATCACTGGTCTGCTAACAGAACTCCTATCTTGACTCAGCATTATGGAGCTTCATCACCTAAAATCAAACAACCTTAACGTTCTACTGCTATGTCTTACTTAGGAGAAGTATTAGTTTATGCAGAAAAGTAAGATTATTGCAGTTAGAAAATGTGTATTTGAGACATATATTTATTCAGCTATGGCCAAGAAAGTTTAAATGAGTTACATAATCTCCCTGGAGTTCACTTTTTTGTATCTATAAAAAGACACTAATAATGGCCAGTGCCTAGTCAATTCCTGGGACTTAGTGTGCATATCAGAAATGTTTCCTCACAGATGTCTTTTACAGAATCATTATAAAAAATGATATACTGTAAATTAACGTATTTGGCACTTAGAAGGTATGTAAATGTATCAATCTTGGGAATTTTGTTAACATCTGATACCTTGGTATAACATTTGACAATTAAAATAGGATTATCTTGATGGAGGATGCCCTACAAGGCACCTGACTGCTTTTCATATACCTCATATAATCCCCCCAAAATCCTTTAGTGTATATAATATTATTTTCCACATTTTATAAGTGAAAAAAATAGGAGTCACTTACCCAAGGTTGCATGGTTACAAGACAGTCATGAATTTAGATTTAAAATGCAAATCTGACTCTACAATCTATGTTTTTATCCACCACACTATAATGCACTATGGTTCAATAATTGGGAAAGCACTCACTCAAATGTAACATTTCAAAGAAGGTAGCTTTGAGGGCGTCAGGCTCTAGGAGAGGGATAAATGCACCAGAGAGCAATATTATGGTAGGGAGATAAAATCGGCAAAAAGGAGAAAGCAAAAATAGGAAGGAAGTATAAATGAGGACGTAGCTTGTGGACACAGCAAGCAAATTCCTGAAAATATGAAACTCCATTTAAAATAGAGAGGCAAAAAATCAATTCAATAGGGAAATGCTTTGATCAGAATACTTGTAGTTCACTTATTTGGTTATAGCCACTGCCATGCTCTAGTGGCTTAAAAAAATGGTTCTCATTTCTATATCATGTTCATTATTGGCAACATTGAATGGAGGGCACATGATTCCTCAAGATGTTTAGAGATGTACTTGTGTTAGGTGGCATGAATTCAAGAGGCCTTTTTAATTAATGAGGACTTTAAAATGTTTAAGCCAAGGCCATGGATGTATCAGAGAAACAAGAAAAGAGAGGGAAGAGAGGAGTAGGTGGGGAGGAGATGAGAGGGAGAGGGAGAGGGGGGTGAAGAGGAAGAGAGGCAGCAAGCTTGACTCTGACAAAAAGACCCAAATTCTCGGCAATGGTTGTCCTCAGTCTCTTCTTTACTAATCCAATCCAAACAGAGTCTTTTCTTTGTTTCTATTTATGATTATAACATAAGTTATATAGCATGATTAGTTAGCTTTAGTGTTTTGGTCTTGAGGATTAAATGCACATCAAAACCAACACTGTCATACTCATTTCATGTCCCATATGATGTCTTGTTTGCAAAATGATGTAAGTTTAAGATATGACAGATTGTAGTTATTCTTTACAAAATTAAGATGCTCCTTGAACATACAAAAATGCTTATGCTTGCCTCTAGGATATTAACTAAGAAAACTTTGTTTAGTTCAAACATTATTGAAATTACATTTTAAAATTGCCTCAGCTAATTCATTGTAAGCAGAAAAATCTTCTAAAAGGAACATAATGTTGTAGCTTTTATGTTATTTGGCTTTCTATACTTAATAATTATATATAAGGAAACATTCAAAATTGCAAGAGCGAAACCTCAATTCATGTAGCATCACTTTACACTGTCTAGGATAAAGGGTTGGTTTCATTTATGTAGAATGGGTTGTCCTCAGTCTCTTCTTTACTAATCCAATCCAAACAGAAGTCTTTCTTTGTTTCTATTTATGATTACAACATTAATTTATATAGCATGATGTGCAGCTTAGATTTTAGGCTTAATTAATAGATTTAAGGTTTTTAGAATTTTAAGAAGTACTTCATAGGAACTCAATGCAACCAGTTGGAGAAGTTCCTACAGTGAAATGCACAGAGATACATACTATAGGGATCAGTTTAGGACAAATGCAGACTGTATTTAAAAAAGGGATTTCAAAGTGTTGAGGATAATAGTGAGGTGAAGCCACAAATGGGAAAATAAATAATAAGAGAAGCAATCATGTAGGTAAGTAGTGCTGTTTTACCTGGAAGCTCAGGAATGAATGCATGAGTGCCTAAGGTATGACTAATATGGTAGCAGATACAAAGCTTAAAGAAATTATGCAGGACCTAATGCCAGGCACACAAGCTCCAAGTCCTGACTAAAGATTCTCAGGGATGGGTAGAAAGATAATTTGGGGCATTTTACACAGAAGCCAATGTGCCCAGGGTGATACCCCAGCCCATTTTAGTAATAGACCAGACACTCGCATAATCTATGGAGTCCTAGATATCCTTGATGTAGGTCATTGTCTATGACCTCACTGTCTATGACCTCATTGTCTATGTTAATGATGCCGTGAAAAACCAAACCACGCTAAGGAGGTAGTGTATTATAGTCAGTTGTGTTCTCCCGAAATTGGATGTTGGCATAGAACTAGAAATAGAAGAAATCTATGAAATAATGCCTGGAAAAGACAAAGGAAAGTGGCAAAAGGGGGGTAAACATTCAGATTGCAATGCTGGTCTGAAAGATGCAAATGGAAAGAAAGATGGAAAGAGAATTGAGTAGGAAGATCTTGACTCTGTGGTGCAGCTGAGAAAGTCCCCTCCAGACCAGCAGGGCACTCAGGTGCAGAGGTTGCCTTGAGCACAAATAGCCAGGGCCCAGCACTTAACCAAGTTCAGCCATTAGCTGAGGCTGAACAAGAATCTGGACTCAGCTCAAATTCAGCAATGAATCTCAAAGTTGCTTCAGTTGAAACTGTTAACTTAATTTACATCTTACAGAGGATTGGTAGGTTCTTTCTTTAAAGGATAAACTCCCAAGGCATCCACTCATGCCCTCAATGTTCTGTAGTGCTGGATCAAATACTGAACACCACATTTCAGACAAAGGGTAAAGAAATGAAAGTAGCTACATAGAACTTGAATAAAAGTAGAGAAAGAAATAAGAAATGAATGATATTCAATCAAGATAGAAAAGAATTAAGAAATGTCTGAGAGTGACTTGAAATATAAAAAGTGTGAAATATAAAAGTAGGCAGGAAAAAATATTATCATACAATTTTTCATTAATGTGAACAATATCCAGTGTTCAACAATGACAGTCTTTAAAAATAGAGAGGCTTTCATCCCTTGAAATACTCAGAGATTAATTAACCACCCCCCAAAGATGTACCATCTGGGACAGCTGCACAAAGAGAAGCTGGTCTAGATGCCCCCACTCTAAATATACAACTTTATTCTGTTTTCTAGACTTGGCTACTGCAGAATTTACAGAAACCCTCTTCATTTTTCCCACACTATTATTCTCTGTCTGAGAAGTGAAAAACTACAAAGTAAAGAAGCCTTTTGTAAGTTGTCACTGAACACCTAACACTGCTGTGTAATGCCATATTGTACAGTCATGAGATTAATCGGAAGAAATAATTGATGCCATTCTTTGCACTCCTAGTGCTTTTTGCATGCAATCTCATTAGTTCTCAGGGCCTTTCTGTAATGCAAGTTGGAGGGCGGCATCTTTATCCTCGTTATGAAGACAGCAAAATGAGCAGGGAAAGACTGTGACTGACTCAGAGGTCTCTATGATTTAGGGGCATAGCAAGACATCAAAACCAGGATTTCTGTCCCAATATATTAAAAAGGGACAGTTCTAAAGCTGTTCATCGAGACCTATAACTTAAAACACTAGCAAACACAATCCAAGAATATGTGGGCCCTAGTCTACTCTCAGCATGAACCTCCATTAGCCTCATTATAAAGTGTAACTGCATGAAGCCTGACGTTGTGATGTGGCTCCAGGGTTTTAATAGAAATGCTCACTAGGTCCCAGAATTTAAAGCAATAAAGTAATAATCTCTCCTTTGAGTCTGTGTGATAGAATAAATTAAATGGTGAGCCAGTTAAATAGATTGCCCTATAACTCCACCTGGAAAAACTCTGATACCATTATTATCACTAATTAATATGTGATCACCCACCTTGTATTAGGGATTGCTTTATTCAACTAAATAGAAAAGAATACAACTGAACAGAGAGAAGACAGCAGACCTTGGTAGAAGGGTGGAAAAAGGAGAAAATAAAATGAAGACAGGGGAAAGGTACTTAATTAAAAGTGAGAAGACCTGGATTTTTGTTGTGGCTTTGCTATTAACATTTTTTGCAACTTAGAGCAGCTTATTTAGTATGCTTACATATATATTTGCTGTTTAGTGGAGTAAACTCTGAATTCATAAATAATTCTGAGTCCCATGTAGTTCTAAGATTCTATTAATGGTATATTGTATCCATTCTTATGTTTCTATATTTTAAAGACTGAAATCCTTAACTACTTCACCTTGACTGACAGACTGCCGAGGATGTAATTTACAGTGTCACTACTACTTAAGCACCTAATTTTAGTTAACAGAGAGGGTCCTATAATTTTGGTATAAAACAAAGAGACTTTAAAATATATACTTTGACATACAGTGTTTTTGTTTAAAGCTGTTATTTAATTGATGCAAACATAGGGAGACAATAATGAAACACTAGGCATTGAGCAAAAATGGAGCCAGGTAAAACAAGTTGATAAGGAAGGATACACTGATTTCATTTTCAGAAATATGCCTCAGAAGTTGAAAGTCAGAATCATAGCCAAATTCTAATGAGGTACACAGAACTATAGTTAACTCTGATATTTTGATAGGAAAAATATATTAACTAAACAATTGCTATGTATTATATAGAAAACACAGTATGTTGGGATAAACTATAATGTACTCATGAAGCAGTAAATAATTCTTTATTCATCATTCATTTATGCTACAAAATTATTGCACACCTACAATAAGCCAGTAAGTAGTAATTAATAAGGATGAGATATGAATGAACAACAATAAAAAATGGCCTTGCTTAATGTTTAGAAGACAGGCAGGTCTTGGCTTCTTTGCCTTTTAAAAGTAAAGACTACTTCTGATTTCCTCTATGATGTATAGAGAGGTTGAAAGTTATCACTTCACCCTAACAATAAGAATAAAGCTGGAAAAACTAAAAAACAACAACTCTTCTTAGATCTACCAGAAAACGGAGGTCAAAGGGCAAGTCACAACATCCAAACAGGAGACAGAGATGGATACAGAAAAATCAAAACTTACCTGAAGCCCAGAAGCAGAAACTTATTGCTGGAGCCAGTACCAGCAGGAACACAAACTCTAATCAACAAATTGCTGAGACTTCTGGCCAAGACAGTGGGTAGATAAGCACAGTACTTGCATCCTCCCACAAAAAGTACAGCTAAACTACAGAACAGCCATCATTCAGAATGGCCTGAAACCTATCAAGCCGAAGAGATATAGCAGCTCTACCTTATTCTTAGAAACAAACATAAGAAGGTTGCCAAAATGGGGAGACAAAGAGAACTGTCTCAAATGAAAGAACAGAACTCCAGAAAAAGAACTGAAAAAAACTGAGAATAGTAATTTACTAGATGCAGAGTTCAAAAGACTTGTTATAAGAAAGCTCAATTAAAATAGTGAGAGCTTGAACAGCATAAAAATAACATGGAAACCATTACAAAGAACTATTCAGAAATTATGGATACACTAACTGAAATGAAAATTTACAGGGAATCAACAGTAAAGTAGATGAGGCCAAGAATTCAATCAATTATTTGGAATATAAGGAATCAGAACAGCAAAAAAGAAAAAGAATCCAAAAATATATGGATAGTATAAGGAGACTCTGGAACAACTTCAAGTGTAGCAACATTTACATCTTGGGGGTGCCAGAAAATAAAGAGAAATTGAAAACCTATTTGAAAAAATAATGAAGGAAATAGATCTACACATTCAGGAAGTGCAGAGAGTGCCAAACAAGATGAACCCAAAAAGGCCCACACCAAGATACCTCATAATTAAAATGTCCAAGTTTAAAGACAAAGAAAGGATCTTAAAAGCAGCAAGAGAAAAGCAGTCAGTTACCTACAAGGGAGCTCCTATAAGACCGTACACTGACTTCTCAAAGGAAAATGCGGGCCATAAAGATTTGTCAAGACATACTCAAAGTGATGAAAAGCAAGGACTTGCAACCAAGATTACTCTACCCAGCAAAGCTATCATTTAGAATCAAAGGACCAATAAAGAGCTTTCCAATTAAGTAAAAGCTAAAGGAGTTCATCATCACCAAACCAGCATTACATGAAATGTTAAAGGGTCTTCTTTATGAAGAAAAAAATCAAAATAATGAATAATCAAATGACAATAAATACACATCTATCAGCAACTGAATCTAAAAAATTAAATAAATAAATGAACAAAGCAGAACAGAAACATAGATACAGAGAACATTTTGATGGTTGCCAGATGAGACGGGGTAGGGGATATGAATGGACAGGTGGAGGTATTAGAAAGTATAATTTGCCCAGTCTTTCCGCTCCTCGGAACTAGGTGTTTCCACCTGTTGTACTGAATTTGTAGGACTCAAATTCACTGCCATGTCCTCTGAAGAAGGGAAGCTCTTTGTTGGAGGGCTCAACTTCAACACTGAGGAGCAAGCTCTGGAAGATCACTTCAGCAGCTTTGAGCCAGTTTCTGAAGTGGTTGCTGTCAAGGACTGGGAGACTCAGTGATCTCGGGGTTTTGGCTTCATTACCTTCACCAATCCAGAGCATGCCTCAGATGCAATGAGAGCCATGGAGAGTCTCTGGATGGTTGTCAGATCCATGTGGATCATGCAGGCAAGTCAGCCCGTGGAACCAGAGTGGGTGCCTTTGGGGCCCGTGGGTGTGGTCGCAGCTATTCTAGAGGTGGTGGGGACCAGGGTTATGGGAGTGGCAGGTATGACAGTCAGCCTGGAGGATATGGATATGGATATGGAAGGTCCAGAGACTATGGTGGCAGCCAGGGTGGTTGACTGCTACTCAGGAGGAAATTACAGAGACAATTATGACAACTGAGATGAGGCATGCACACCTAATATACACAAGGAATAAAACGTCTGATCCAGGATCGTCCTTCTAAGTGGTTGTATTCATAAAGAGTTTTGGAGCTGCACTGAAACATCTGTTTTAGTACATAAGCATATTTTTGGATTGAGTTCCCAAGGTAGCTTGTTAAAGACCTTTTAGAAAGTCCTGTGTGTGTGTATGTGTGTGTGTTTTTCCCATTTAAAGACAAATTCTGTAACATTTAGTTTGGGCTCTCAGGATTGGTTCTGGCATAACAATGTTTGACCAGACTTTTTTTTTCCCCAGAGATAATGTGCATCTAGGGACATTTTCAAAACTGGTACACAGTGTTTACCATGGTTAGGAAGCAATTTCCAAATGTAACTACAAGAAATGAACATGATTACTTAGAGGTGTTTTTTTACTGAAGATCACTGCCCTGGTTATACAGATTTTTCTTAAAATACTTGTGAATGTCATATTTTTTTAATACTGGAAGAAAAAATATTCTGTTGTGTTTTCATGTAGCAATTAGGCTGTCCTTCATGACGCTGATTAAAAAGATGAAACCTGAAAAAAACAAAAAAAGAAAGTATAATTTGGTTGTTGCAGAATAGTCATGGGGATGTCAAGTATGGCACAGGGTGTGTAGTCATAATATTCTGTTTCCTATGTATGGTGTCTGATGGGTAAGATTTATCATTTATCAGGATGATCACTTTGTAAGCTATATAATGTCTAAGTACTAGGTTGTATTCCTGAAGCTAATATGATGTATGCCAACTATACTGAAAAATATAAAATGATTTAAATAAAGAAAAAGTAGGTGTGAATTCAGTAGGAAGTTGGCATAAGATGACTCTCACTTTTGTCTCCTCCAGCTCAAAAACAAAAATTTTTCATCTATCTACAAGCAAAATGCCTCTATACAAATTGTGGTTTCCAGCCAAGAAATCACAGCCAAGAAACCTGGGCAGAATCTAGCTCACCTATGATATGGTAATAGGGAGACAAAACTTGTTATTGACTGCAAACACTTCCAGGTCCTCATAGCTTTGCTCCAAATGCACTTGGAGAACACTGACATGGATAGTCACCCATAGATAAGAGAGCCTTTGTGGAAACCAGATTTACAGAAAAGAACTCCCATCACTGTACTGGAAGAAATACATGCAAATTTGAATGTTTTGGAATGGGTAAGAGAAACAGCTTGACTTTGCCTGTGTCACTTGTCTCCCAAGGCAGCATACCTTAGAGCTACCTTAGAGCTCACTGAGAACTTGTGGGCTATGATTTCTTCTACAGGAAAAGGAGAGTCAGTTGAGTACATGTAGGGTTCCCCCAGCTGTACTGGATTCTGCCAAACAGACATATTTTCCTCTCAAAGCATCTAGAGTATTAAATTAGGAGCCCTGTGAATAGAAAGAGGGTGGAGGTTGAGAGAGCAGCAGGTAAGATTCTCTGAGGGCATTAAGGAAACATGGCTTCTGCAGACCACACTGTGGACTTCATCAGGAAGCCCACCCCAAGTCGCTGGTCAGGAGTGGTAAAAGCGAATTTTGGTGAATGACTAGGCAATATTCTCATAAAGCAGGTCAGGGTCTGTGGGTCAGAAAAACCATGAACTTGAGCTGTAGTACCACCTTCATGAAAACAAAATAGGCTATCCTCAGAGGTCTGGTGCAATGTAGGGTTGAAAGACAAGCTAGCTTAAGAATTCTGCCATAAGAGGAAGCAAGAAACATGGAGCAGGTATAGCCGTACAAGGTCCCAGAATGCATCAGAATCACTATCAGGACTGATAGAATGTGTTTCTTGCCTAAAGGTAATTAATAGAATGGAGGAAGTAACTGTTACTTCAAATGTAAAAACAGCGGTGCAAAACTTAATAAAATGAGAAGAAAAACATAGGTAAAATGAGAAATTTAGCAAAGATAGCTGCCATTTTAAAAAAAAGAAAAACAAACTGAAATTCTGGAGGTAGAAAACTCAATGAAAGAAATTTTTTTAAATGCAAAAGAAAAAATCTACAACAGAATTAATCAAATAGAAGAAAGATTTTGTGAATCTTTATCTTAGAAGATAAAAACTTTGAAATTACCCAGTCAGAGGAGAACAAAGAGAAAAAAAGCAAAAAACAGTGAAGAAAGCCTAGATGGATCTGCAGGATACCATCAAAGGAACCCATGTGCCACTTAAAAAGAGTTCCAGAAGAAAAAGAAAAGGAGACTGTCAGGGGCGAGAGGAGCACAAAGCTTATTTAAAGAAATAATGGCTGAGAACTTCCTATACCTGGGGAAAATTTTGAACAGTCAAGTCCTTTAAGCTTTCAGATTGCCCCACAGTATCAATCTAAAAAGATCTTCTCCAAAATACATTATACTACAACTGTCAGAAATCAAAGATAAAGAATCTTAAAAGCAGCCAAATGGAAAAAAATGTAACCTAAAAATGAACCTTCATTAATTCTATTAATGAATTCCTCAACAGAAAACTTACAGGCCAGGAGAGAACAGAATGATATATGCAAAATGCTAAAACAAACAAAACAAAAAATCCACCAATCAAGAATACTCTATCCAGAAGAGTTATCATTTAAAAATGAAGAAATATATACTTTCTCAAAAGTTGAGGAAAATTGTCGCAACTGGAACTCCTTTACAGGGAATGCTGAAAGAAATTCTACAGGCTGAAATAAAAAGATGCTAATTAGTGACATGAAAACATATGAAAATAAGCCCTGGCTAGTGGCTCAGTGGATAGGCACTGGCCTTCGAACCCAAAGGTCACTGGTTCAATTCCCCAGCCAGCATATAACCAGGTTGCAAGCCAGGAGTCCAGGCAGGTCCATAGCTGGAGGCATGTGAAAGGCAACCATACATTTATGTTTCTTTCCTTCTCTGCCTCTTCCCCTTCCCCTTCCCCTTCCCCTCTCTCTGTAAATAATAAGTAAAATCTTCTTTAAAAATTGAAAATATACAACACACCAAAGAAAGTAAGTATATAGTCAAGTTTAGAATATCTTAATTATATGTTTAACTACTTAAAGTGTAAGTGTAAAGGACAATAATATTTAAAATATCTACTGCTACTATTATTTGTTAATGAATATACAATATAAAAAGAGGTAAATTATGGTATTAAATATTAGAGGGAGGTAAAGGGCAGAATTTTTGTATTCATTGAAGTTGTTCTCAGAATAAAACATATTGTTATATCTATCTATATGAATGTTTTATCTATGTTTCATAATAACCACAAAGCAAACACCTATAGATTTGCAAAAGATGAAAGTACAAAAAATAATAATTCGCAAATGCATCAAGATTTAGAAAAGAATAACAGAGCTATGAAAACAGAAAACAATTTAAAAATGGATCTAGTAAGAAAAGTAAATCAGTGATCTAAAACTTCCTAACCAAAAAGCAGCCTAGGACTATTAGGGTTCATATTTGTACCAAACATCCATTTATGATTAAAAACACTCTCAACAAATTTATATAAAAGGGATATGCCACCCATAATAAAGGCCACACATGATAAGCCCTCAGGTAACATCATACTTGATGGTTAAAGATAGAAAACTCTTCTTCTAATATCAAGAACAATGGTGCCCAATCTCATCTCTGCTATTCAACAAAGTTCTGGCGTTCTAGCCAGAGCAATCAAGATAAGAAAAGGGAGACATCCAAATCAAAAAAGTAAAAATTTCTTTATGTTGACAGATGATATATATTAAAAATCCTAAAGACTCTATCGAAACATTGTTATAACTAATCAGTGAATTCAGTAAAGTTGCAGGATACTAAATCAACATATAGAAATAAGTCACCATTCTATACACTAAAAATATAGTATCTAAAAAAAGAAATAGGCCCTGGCTGGTAGCACAGTGGATACGGCGCCGGCCTGCAAACCCAAAAGTTGCAGGTTCAATTCCCCAGCCAGGGCACATAACCAGGCTGCAAGCCAGGTCTCCAGCCAGGTCTGTGGCTGGAGGCAGGTGAAACACAACCATACATTGATGTCTCTCTCCCTCTCTGCCTCTGTCCCTTCCCCTCTTTCTAAAAATAATGAAATAAAATCTTAAAAAAAAAAAAAAAAAGATAAAAAAGAAATAGACTGGAGTTCCTGAACTTAATTTATTCAGGAATGCTGTTCAAGAAACTATTTGTTTGAAAATTGAATCATGCCTGGGAGACACATGACAGATCAACATGAAAAGCTTGTCCAGTCGAGAACCAAAGTTTTGTTCAACAACCGAGATATTTTTTCCTATGAACAATATAAAAACATCCAAATACACAGAAAAAGACTAAAATGGTGGTTGCCAGCGCCTGGGTGGCAGGGGATGATGTGAGATGTTGGTGAAAGAGTACGAACTTTCATTTATGACTAAATCTAGGGATCTAATGCATAGCATGGTAATGTTATTAATAATACTGTATACACAAGATCTCTTCCCAAAGTATCAGCTGCACAGACTGATTTAATTATATTCAAATTGACTCGCTACTTTCAGGAGAGACCTGAAAGTTGCTACACTTGAAAGTTGCTAAAAGAGTAGATACTAAATACTGTCATGACAACAAAAAGGTATTTATGTGACACAATGGAGGGGTTAGATAAAATTATGGTGGCACTCGTTTGCAGTATGTAAGTCTACCTAATCAATGTGTGGTGCTCCTTAAACTTACACAATGACATGTCATTGATATTTCAACAAAGCTAGGGGGAACAAAAGCAACTAATTTTCCAAGGTTACACACAGCTAAGCGTTATAGCTACGTTTGTGTCCTGATCTATCTAGTAGCTTTAAAGCATCAATGTTTTCTTTCATATAGATGTTGACAAAGTAAATGTTATACTGAGAATGGTGGCTAGAATACCATGAAGTTGAAATCAAATTATGCAGGAAAATTGAAGTTGTGACATTTAAGATCATTGGATAAAAATTACAGATTTCAGCTTAACAGAAAAAACAAAACAAAACATATAATCATGAAATCCTGATGGAGACAACCTAACTGCTCAGCAAACTTGGTCAGTTCCCTGGCTACACAGCATTCTCTAGTCCTTTGCATCTAGGTGACTAAGATCTAGCCAGTAGAACACCAGCAGAAATACTATACATACACACTCAGGTCTGATCGATTTCCAACGCATGATCTTCCATCTCTTTCATATCTGCCAATTAAGTGGAGAGTACCATAAAGACTTAAGAGGATGGTAGGTTCAGCAAATGAAAAGATCCTGTGACTCCACTGATCTGAAACCCATGGTTAGACTTACCTGAGTGATAAATACACTTCTTATTTGTTAACCTACTGAAATTTGATGTTCATCTGTTACAGCAAATAGTGTCACTTAGCACTAGCTAACTACAGTCTTCAAGAGGAATTGAATTTCTATGTGTCAGTCATTTGCTTGTTTTTCTCTCACTTGCATGCTCTGCTTTTTTTGGCAGAGAAACTGACCATTTAAAGTTTTTGTCGTTGTTTGTTTTTTCTAGGTCACTTGGCCTATTGCTTCAATTAATGAAACCTACTGGCAGGAGATTGGGAGGTGAAAGGAGGAAAAGCCCAAATGTTTCTCTCCCTCCTTCAATCCCTACTTTTAACAAAATAGCTACTTCTTCCCATGGTTGAACTCCTAGAAGTAGGATTTACCATAGTTATGGTTTCTGGTGCGTGGCTTTGACTCCTGGTTTATTGTAGCACAGTCTTCTTGGTCATATCTGAACCAAGAACCGAGAGCAGCTTCTTGTATTTGTTACTCTCTGTTACCTCATATCTCCTGATTGCTTTTATAGCTTTTCTAAGTATAATGATTGATTCTCTGTATTACATTTCTTTTATTTAGTTACCTGGTATGGGGTTTTGTTCTCCTGGCTGGACACTGAAATGCTATACCAGCTGCAGAGTAATGATATATGTAAAATTGAAATATTGGATAAACCTCTGAATTAGATGACATCCCAGGCCACTGTAATTTTATTAAAGGTCTTGCTATAAAGCTCAAGAAATAACTTAATCTCAAATGTTAAATAGACAAGCTAAAAATAGTGTCTTACTCAGGATGTTTTCAGGAAGAAAACTAACCTCAATATTGCTTAAATAGTACAATTTCATTAGTCTTATAACTAAAAATACAAGCGTAGTGGGGGTGCCAGATAAATTAATATTAGGGTCACAGTTCCATTCCTCTGTTTCAATTCCCTACTCATCCATACAACATATACATCCAAATATCGCATCTGAAGTCTAGCTTTGGCTATAATTGTACCCTGTTGTCAGTGGCAGCCACATCTATATGCTTCCTTGTTTATATTCCTTAAACATTTCATTCAGCATCACCCAAGTGTTTCAGAAATCCTTAGGTTTGCTCTGTTAGTACTAACCCTGAACAAATATTTATGCTCAACGGAATGCCATGGTCTTAGTTTTGATTTTTTTTTACTGTATTTGTATACATTTATCATTGCCAGTCCTAGACATGGACACAGTATGTATCTTATCCAAATCATACAGCTGTAACAACTTCTAGGCAGTAATGGTTCCCTAAAGGAAAAGCATGTTTTTGGAAAGAAAAAAGAGGGAGGTGGATTTCATGTAAATACTCAACAAGTGTCCACAGCAGTGAATGTTTAGGATTTCATTTTTTCTTCTTAAATAAAATTCTTATTTTCTTTATGTCACTCTGATCTTTACACGGGTCTGAAATTAGGTTAGTCTGAATAAATTATATCTGGCTATCATCTATCTCATAGGGTCTAATAAAATTTTTGGAAAGGGAATTTTTACAGAGATAAGTGGGTAAAATGGATACAATGGATAAAATATAATGGAAACCTGTATTAATGTTACTCCCTTAAAATCCTCTTGTAAAAGTAATTACTAAAATTCACTGTTAATTCAAACATAAGTGTATATCTTAAAATAGTTCAAAATGTGGATTGCTTTCCTATAGGATCCTAAGATATATTGAGAGTGATAACTATGATTAATGACAATAAAATATAGTCAAGGTGTGTGTGCGTTTTCCTGAGATATGCTTTGGAGTTTATGATCTATGACTGGTGAGTAGGGAGCATGCAATTACACTTTCATCAAGATGCTATTTAATGTGCATTAATAGGTTTGTCCGGGAAAAGTCCAGCTATTATTAATAGAACAAAAATGGTTTGTGTGACATTGATGTAACCTGGCAGCCAAGGAGATCGGACTAGAATGAGCATGTGTGAACAATGATGACTTCATTGTACTAGTCAGTGGGGGCAGTAAATGCCATTGAGTGAGCATGTGTACTGTGTGGCCATCACATTCAAAATGGCTGAATTAAGCAACAAATCATCAAATTTGGCATTAAGCTTGAACATTTCTCTGTAGAAATTATTCAGATAATTCAAAAGGCCACAGCTAGGGGTAACAGGTGATTGGCAGCTTCATCCTGACTACGTGCCCACTCATGCACATGTCTCATGCAGAGCTTTTAGTGAAACACCAAATCACCCAGGTAACTACAACCCAGATTTCATATCCTGTCACATCTAGCTTTTCCCAAAACTAATATTATCTTTGAAAGAGAAGAGGTTTCAGATCATTGATGTGATCCAGGAAAATATGATGGGGTAGCTGATGACGACTGGGAGAACTATGCTAGGTTCTACAGTGCCAAGGTGCCTACTTTGAAGGGGACTGAGGCATCATTGACCAATGTACAGTATTTGGCTAGACACCTTCTGGACAGACCTCATTTTATAATAGGTATCATGAATGCACCTGGACGCTTCTGCCAACAACATCTTATTTAGGCCCTGATGGATGTGGGTCAGTTGGTTGGGCATCATCCCTCAAAGCAAAAGGTCTTCAGCTTGATTCTTGGTCAGGGCACATGCCTGGATTGTGGGCTGGTTCATGGTTGGGGTGCATGTAAAGAGCAACTGAGCAATGTTTCTTTCCCTCTCTTTCTCCATCCTTCCCCCCACTTCTCTCTATAAATAAATAAATAAATACTTTTAAGAATATTTCATTTAGTTCTCACTATGGTCTTCTTAATTAATATTATCTCTATTTATAAATAAGGAAGCTGAGTTTAATAAAAAGAAGTAAAGGGCTCTTAAATTCCTCAAGTACAACTAACAATAGTGTGTCATGGAAAGACACTTGAAATTTTCTTGATATCAATTGATTCTACACTATTGTAGCCTCATCTTAGTTAAGTAAACAGCTTTAAACAGAGTGGAAAGCATAACTTATATAAAGCAGGGAATACTAGTATCCTCTCCAACAGCAGGAACCATAATAATACAATCACATCTAGTTTAAAAGTTCTTAATGAAATAAAGCAGAAAAAAACAAGCCATCAAAAAATGACTCAAGAACAACTCCATAAATTATACATACTCCAACAGAAATGGCTTCTTTTCCAGCTTCACAGGCAGCAGCACATTTTAAGATAGAATTCAAGAGCCACAAAAGGAAGGAGAGGGTGGAGTGGAGAGCTAACTGTTAAGAAGAAAACTGCTCTTTCTCTGACTTCCAATTGGTACTTATGAAGATGTCTCTAAATTCTACAAACTCTTGGTAAAGAATCTAGCCTTCTTTCTCCCTGTGCACACAGCCTTACTTCCACTTTTCATGCTTCCATCTGATACCACAAAGCTCAATAATCACTGTATCAGCCATACTTCATTTTTCCAATATAATCCACCTGCAGGTCTGTACATTCTTGATTTTTACTCATCTCCTAAGTCCTCCTCAACTTCTGAAAACTTTACACTGTACCATTGGAACTAACAAGCACTACTCAGCATAACCCCACCCCACTTCCCACCACCCAGTGTAAATACTCAGAATGTTGTTTCCTTCTTGCTGTAACAGAAACTTGACCTTCCTCTCAATATACTATTTCTGCAGCCTACTCAAATAGTGAATCTTTCTCTGTAATAACTCCAGAAAATAGAGTGATTACCCTTCTGGTTGCTGATACTTTCAATCACTCTCTTTTTCTTGAAAATTTCTACCATAATTCATATCAATAGATTACTCCCTACAGCCCTTACTTATTGAAATCATCTAAAAAATTCAGAAGATCACCCTTTTTGTTTTAGAAACATTAATTACTGAGATTTTGTCACAATCTTGAACATTTCTGTCACATTTTTGGCTGATTTCACTGTCCATGCAAATTATTATAGAACTTACTGTTGACTTCTCAATTCTTTGATGTCCTCATGTCCACTTATGTTGACTTTAATTATTTCAACCACTTATTTTCTATGCATACCACATGCATTCGGTCATTAACAATTGCTGTAACCCTATTACAATCTCAACTTTAGGCATCCTACTCTAATGCCTCATATATCCAGCTAATATGCTCTAGAATAACAGTAGAGCCATCCACAATCCACTCATATAGATCACATTTTTATTTACTGTAAATTCCATAATGTCTTCTTTTTCCCCTTACCCTAAATAAGTCCCACCTTCCAATCAAAATAATCACTTTCGTCTTAAAACTTCCTTCCCCATTTCACTTAATCTCTTTAACATTTTAAATTCAACATTTTGCCTATTCTGACTCTACTATATCTATGTAACTGAATGACAGTGGAAATACATGCAAATACAGACCATGTCTAGTATATAATAAATGTATAACATCAAACTTCAACAACATGGATGGAACTGGAGAGTATTATGCTTAGTGAAATAAGCTAGTCAGTGAAGGACAAATACCATATGATTTCACCCATTACAGGACAATAATGAACAAGACTAACAACAAGCAAAAGAGAACCAAATATATGAATACAGTGAATAGGCCTTCAGTGGTCAGGGGGAAGGGGGTTGGGGGGAGGGGAGAGGCAGAGGCAAGAAAGGGGAGCAGCTTAGACAAGAACCTAGTATAAAGGAACCATGGACATGGACAACAGGTGGGATTGACTTTGGGGGGAATAGGTGGATGAGGAGGGGGACAGAGGGGAGCTAAAAGGGGGTGGATGTAATACAACAACAATAAAATTAAAAACAAAAAACAACAAAAAAAAAACTTGAAGTTTTCTCTTAGTACTGCCCAGGGGTCACGTCCTCTCTCCCCAGGCCACTATTCACTCTCCTGTAGGACATTTTCAAGCTTTCTCCTGTGAATCCTAAAGCCTTCTGCATTATTTTTATTCTAATAGTACTTCCCATCTCATTAAGAATAAAGCAAACTTTAAACTTCCCCACTCCGTATTTACCCACCTGCCCTTTCCCCCCACTCCCATTATTGAACACATGCTGTATGCTTGTGAATGCCAATCCTTCCACTCTGTAGATCTCATTGACATTTGCCTATCCAAGGACTCAGACTACAGCAGTTTAATTCTCTCTGTCTTACCTAAATCATTAGTATCAGCATATGTTATTGAGCTGATGCATATATGCTACATATACATGTAATTTATACCTATTATTTCTCCATTAACAATTAAGTCTCTAATGAATGCTCTTCTCCCCAATATCTGTTGTTTATTTCCTTTGGAGCAAAATTCCTTGATAAAGTTGTTCAGGCTAGTTACCTAAAATTCTCTATTTATGCTCATTTGAATTTATACCAAAAGGTTTTGCTCCTAAAATTTTACCCAAATTCCTGTATTAAGTTCAATGGTTATTTTCAGTTCTTTCTTGAGCTCTCAATGAACATTTGACATAGTTGTACATCCCTCTTGCTTTAAAAGCATGTATTTTACTTGAATTTCAAGGCAATAGATTGTCTTCTACAAATTCTGCCTCTCTGGTTAATTCATCATTATAATAGATAGAATAATGATCCTACTAAAGATGTCCATTACCTCATTCCCAAAACCTGTGAATATGTTTAGTTTACATGGAAAAGAGACTTTATAGATATGATTAAGTTACAAATTTTGGAATGGGCATAGTGCCCTGGATTATCCAGGTGGACACAATGTAACTACAAGGGTCTTTATAAGGAGGGAAGGTAGGAGAATCAGATTAGAGAGAGATGTGATGATGTAAATACAAGTCTGTGTGACAGAATTGCTAGCTTTCAAAATAGAGGAAAGGGCCATAGGCCCATGAATGTGCAGCCATTAAGAAGCTAGAAAAGTCAAGGAACCTAATTCTTCTCCAGATACTCCAGAAGGAACACAATTCTGATGACACTTTGATTTCAGTCCAATGAAGCCTATTTTTGGCTTTCATAACTCAGAAAATTAATTTGTTGTTTCAACTACTATGTTCGTAGTATCTTGTAAAGCAGCAATAGAAAACTAATACAGGCACATTATTCTTTAAGATTTTTATTTATTATTTTTCACAGAGAGGGTAAGGAAAAAGGCAGAGAGGGAGAGAGACATCAATGTGTGGTTGCCTTTCACCTGCCTCCAGCTACAGACCTGGCTGGAGACCTGGCTTGCAACCTGGTTATGTGCCCTGGCTGGGAATCGAACCAGTGACCTTCGGGTTTGCAGGCGGGAGCCTATCCACTGTGCTACCAGCCAGGGCCAACATTATTCTTTTTTGGTCTCCTTTTCTTAATATTAGAACATTCCCAGGATTAGTTCTTCATTTTTCTTACCATCTCTTCTATATTTTCCTCTCCTCTCAACTCCCCCTTTAACTTTTCATCTCTTTCCTTTGGCTCTCTGCCCTTTCTTTGTCTTTTCTCCTTGACCTTCACCCTTTGGGTTATTTCCAGGTTCATGGCTTAAAAAGATATCTAATTGTTAATTATCCTTATTTTCTTTTTATTTCCAAGCATAGTATCTCTTCTGTTCTCCAAACTTCACTAATTAACAACTCCACTTAGAGTTAAGGAACATCTTGAAAACAACAAATTTTTAAAAATTAAAACAAAAATCATAAAATGCAAAAGTCTTTCCTGTGTCCATTAATGACAATTCCATTCTTCTAGTTCCTCCATCCAAAATTTTTATAATTGTCCCTGTATCTTTTTGTTTTCCTTTCAAAACCTATATCTAACATCAGGAGAACCTGTTTACCTTTAAAATATACCTGAGCCCTGGCTGGTGTGGTTCAGTGGATTGAGTATTGGCCTGCAAACCAAAAGGTCATTGGTTCTAGACAAAGAATATGCCTGGGTTGCAGGCCAGGCCCCAGGTTGGGGGCTCTTAAGAGGCAACTACACATTGATGCTTTTCTCCTTCTCTTTCTCCCTCCCTTCCCCTCAACCTAAAAATGATTATATATATATATATATATATGTATATATATATATATATATATGAACAATTGGCAAAATTTAGTAAAATCACATACCACAAAAGTGTTATATTTTGAAATAAAGTTATTATTATAATGAATACATAAACATAGTCATTATTTTTTAAATTGTTCAAAAAAGTCTCCATTTGTTTCAATAAAAGACTCGATTCAACTTTGGAATATTGAGCACACTTTGTTTTCTTTATCCACAGACATCATAATGTTTTCAATCTTAGCTTTAACAGCCTCTTTGTTGGAATGAGATTGTTTATTAACTTCTCTCACAAATGCTGCAAACATAATAGTCTAAAGGATTTGCACCTGGTGAACGAGGCAGCCAGACTTCCTTTGACCAGAATTCAGGAACATGGACACTGAGGAAATCTTGTACCTTTTTGGCATTATGTGCTGGTGCACCATCTTGAAAGATAAAATGACGTCCATTGGTGATCTGCTTCATCCATGGTACAGCTACTTCTCTCAAAACATCAATGTAAACATCCTGGATCTTCATTGATGATCATCTGGATTCTGTATACAATATCTGGACTTATGTGATCCTTGCGTACTTTATGCATTTTCCTCGTTGGTGTGGTGATATCAGGATCAGCATCATACACCTTCACATTGTAAACTGTATGTAAAGGGATGTTATTGAAGTCTGCAATTTCCTTAGCAGTTCACCCTGCACACAGTCCAGAAGTTATAGTTGCTCTAACATTGTATTTCTTCAATATAATGGTTGCTCTCAGAATTTCATACTTTATATATGTGAAACAATGATGTTAAATCATAACCTTGGAGACACAGTTTTTCCAAATTAATAAGAAGCACGTAAAATAAGGAGATGCAAAGTTACTGCCAATTGATTGCAAGCACCCTGTGTGTGTGTGTGTATGTATAAAATATGTATAGTCTGCCTTGAAAGTATTGAATCATACAATGTTTTAATTATATTGAGCTGGGCTTGCTACTTTCAGGACAAGCTATATTTTAATACGCCTAAAAGTACCCCACTTTTCACTCTCTACACTGCTACTATCTTCACCCAATCTATCATCTCTCACTAATTTTTTTCAAAAAGTTCTATATTAATATTTCTATTAATGCCCTTCCTCATCTACAGTCTTAATTTCAACACAGTAGCTGGAGTAATCCTATGCAAACAAGCTTCCAATGCTTTCACTTGCTCAAAGCAAAAGTTGGTGTCCTCACAATGATGTACATACCTATTATCTGAACTTCCAATGGCTTATCAAATGTCATCTTCTCCTACTCATCCATTTGCTTTTATTAATTATTGGAAAACTAGCACTTTTTTTTTTTAAGATTTTATTTATCATTTTTCAGAGAGAGGGGAAGGGAGAGAAGAAGAGAGAAAGAGAAACATCAGCAGCATATGGTTGTCTTTCACCTGCCTCCAGCTAATGATCTGGCTGGAGACCTGGCTTGCAACCGAGTTATGTTGCCCTGGCTGGGAATTGAACTGTCGACCTTTGGGTGAGCAGGCCGGTGCCTTATCCACTGTGCTACCACGCTACTAGCCAGGGCTGAAAACTGGCACTCTTGCTGTTCCATGCTCAGTGGCAGACTGGTGCTGCATAAGAATACTTTAGATTGCAATAGTCTAGATTGCTCTTCTGTCAAATACCTTTGTGACTCACTCCCTTTCCCCCAGGAGGTCTTGAGTTAAATACCTATTGTCCCAGTAAGGACTTGTCTTCCCACCTGGGCTTAAGTCATAATTTTCCCAACCTGTTACTCCCTGTCTACCTGTTCTACTCAATTTTCTCTTGTAGCCCTTACCACTACCTTATGTACTATATAGTCTATTTGTATAGTTTTTCTTGTCTGTTACTTTCAATGAGGAAATAAGCTCCATTAGGCTAGATATTTATTTGTTTCCCTTAATGCTATATCCCCAGTGTCAAAATAGTGACCAAAACATAGTAAGGGTTTTATAAGTATTACTTATATTTAAATAAATATACTTTCTCCATTTAGCTCTCAGAGATTAGATTCCCTTACAGATCAATTCCATATCTTTCAGTAATGAATATTTTTATTCATTCATTTTTTATTCAAGAAGCATTTATTCATTATTTACTATGGTCAAGTCATAGCAAATTAATAGGGAGTAAACTCATATATTTTGATAGGCATCGTGAGAAATATAGCAAAGTGCAAGACTCAGTTTGGACTTTGAATGATTCTTCTCAGGTAGGATTTTTTTTTTAAGTTATAAAATAAAAATAATGCAGGGAAGACTATAGCAAGAACCACAATAAAGGCAAAAGCAATGAAGCTTTGTATGTGAGGAATAATTTATGGAATATTTTAATTATGGCAAATGATATAGAAAAAGGAACATTAGACAGTTTTCTCTAAGCTTTTGTTTAATCAATCTTTAATTCAGGGTTATATTTACTTTCTAATTACTACTCAAAACAGTTTCTTAAATAACATATTAATTATGATTGGCTCTTCAAAATTAGGATGCTCATGACCTTAACATACACAAGACATGTTGATTAATTTACATTTAGTCAAGACTATACTTTCAGGGATCATTTTTATAGTTCGTTATATTTAAATTTGATGCATGTCAATCTTATTTCTTATAGAAAGGCAAGGGATGTCAAATAGTATACACTATAATTATATTACTATGTGGGTCTAAGAGCATTTTTTCTCCAAATGGATTAAATAAATGTCTTCTCCATCATATTTTCTGGTGTTTACTTAAGATGGATAAAGACTGCTAGCTTCATAGATCTTTTTTTTTTTTTTTTTAGATTCACCAGGGCCAAAATAATGCTACAAGTTAGATCAAGAATGGACCAGGACCTATCAATCATTTCTATTTGAAGGAGCATAGATCCTGTGGACTGCAAGAAATAGCATTTTATCTGCACATGGAGGTTGGCATTAGTATTACTGAAACTGTCAGTATTATTGAGAGTGTAATTTAATGTGGTTTATGTAGATTTTCCTTATATTGAATAGCTTTTATGCCCCAAACTTCTAACTATCACTTAAAATATATGGATAATAGACCTGGCTGGTGTGGCTCAATGGATTGGTGCTGGCCTGTGGGCCCAAAGGTCACTGGTTTGATTCCCCAGTTAGGGCACATAGCCAGGTTGCAAGCCAGGTCTCCAGTCAGGTCCGTAGCTGGAGGCAGGTGAAAGGCAACTATACATTGATGCTTCCCTCCCTTTCTTCCTTCCTCCCTGCCCTTCTCTTTGAAGATGATGAATAAAATCTTTAAAAATATATGTGGATAATAGATAATAATGCACTCATTAAATTAATAGTGAGAGTCCATAATTGCCAGCAAAAGCAAATCAGTTCAATTAAATGGTTACATTATAGTCATACAGAAAATTAATTCCAACAGTGATAATCATTATCTGGAATTCATCATCAGAAGAGAGGCATGTTGGGATATTAGAACAATAACAGCAACAACAACAACAAACCCTGCACATGCTCAAAGTCATGGTGTTCCTTACTTTCACCTGCATTACCCTGATCCACCCTTAATGTGCCTAATCCCTCAGAGTGAAAGAAGTAATATTCATATTTCCCATTATTGTATAAGAGCAAGGTAGAAAAATACCTTGTATTAAACTATAAGGTAGAAACTGTGTTGGGTTAGAAATCTGATTCAGGTATGTTTCATTTCTGTCATTTACTAGATGTATTATCTCAGGAAAATCATTAAATTTAATAGGTTTTATTTTCTTAAATGGTAAATGGGACTACATAGATCTGTCCTGCTTACCTAAAAAGATTATGAAAACTGGTGAGATAATGTATTTGAAATTTTTTTATAATCATAAAATTGTTAAGATATAAAGCACTTTTTATTACACCATTGTAAGCTTTCTTATTAATTGCCTTTACTTTTTAGATTAGTGCAATATACTTTAAACCACATTGTCAAATCAAACTTGGCAAATAACTGTGATACAGAATTATACCTGAACACTGTCAATATATCAAGCTCTTATAGTTTCATAGTTACCATGGTTACATTTTTCTCATCCTGACCCCTTATTACGAACGTGGTTTTTTACTTTTAATACTGGAATTTCTTTAATCCTCTTTCTGGTGATTTTATCTATATCCATAATTTCCCCTATGAAACTCTTACCCCTTTTGTTCCCGTCTTGCTTCTTCTGTGGTACACATTAGTAAGCACCCTGGGATGACCTTCCTTAGTAAATAAAACATATTGTTCAAGTCCATATACAGGGCTTTACTTGTTTATCTATTGGACTCTTCTTAACTGCACAGATCTTTTTTTCGTGATTCTGGCACAAGGCTTAATACAATGTACCTGTTCAGTAGATGCTGATGAATTAATGTATAAATAATCATTCCTTCTATATTTTTGCTTTAACTCTTAAATTTGTCATCTTTAATTGTTTTGCTTTGTTTTGTTTTGATTGAGGTTTTTTTTGTGTGTGTGTATGTGCATACCAACTTTAGTTTAAATCTAGTATAGCTGAATAAGCTCTTTTTGAACTGGATAAAACGTGCTTTGATGGTTTGGAGAACAGAGGTTGTATATGTAAAATAACTTTGTCAAATTTATACTGTGAGTTGTGAATCAAATCCATGTTTTCTGAAATGCACACCAAAGTCCTACTCACATGTTCATGTGTCTACAGGAAACATATTTTAAGTAACTTATGTTAGGAAATTATATACATAAATAAAATACAGATAACCCCTGTATAACACTGCACTTCTCTAACATGGTTTCACTGTAACACGGTTTGAGAATGGGGGAAAACCCTCATACAACATGGCATCCTAGAACATGGTTTCACTCTAACATGGTTTGAGAATTAGAGAAATCCCTGAACACAGAGTGTAATAAGAAGTTTCATTTATTTATTTAAAGATTTTATTTTTTATTTTTGGAGAGAGGGGAAGGGAGCGAGGCAGAGAGGGAAAGAGACATCAGTGTATGGTTACCTTTCACTTGCCTCCAGCTAAGGACCTGACTGAAGACCTGGCTTGCAACCTGGTTATGTGCCCTGGCTGGGGAATCAAACCAGCGACTTTTGGGTTCACAGGCCAGCGCCTACCCAATGTGCCACACCAGCCAGGGCAGAACTTTTAAAAGCAAAAGATATCTCATTTGAAATTAGGGAAAGCCCTGAATAATGTGGTTTTTAATGTTTTGTACCAAGTGTGGAAAACTACTTGAAGCAGAAAAATCTAGATTTTAAAATTCTACTAATATTGAATAATGCACCCAGCCATCCAAAAGATTTAAATCACCCAAATGTCAAAATAATTTTTTTACCACTAAATACAATTTTTTTACTTCAATTGTTATATCAGGGAATTATAGCTACATTTAAGACTAATTACATCAGGAAATCATTACAATGGGTTTTGAATAAAGTAAATTATGAATCTACAGAAGTCATGGAGGCTTGGAGGTTTTTATAAATTTGGACTGTATTAATCTTATAAATTCTTCCATCAAAGCAATAAAACCAACAACATTCTGTGCAACATTATTGTTGGAAAAATATGTGGCCAGAGTCATTCAAAGTAAAAATCTTTGAGCCAGCAGAAAATACAAGGGATGCGATAGCACAACTTGCTAAGTCTCTAGGAAGGGAAGGCTTTTTGTTTTTGTTTTCATTTCATAAACACTTGGAATTTTTTTTTTACTTTAAAATATTGATTACTATTATATTACAATTATTTCATTTTTCTCCCATTGCTCTCCTCTATCCCCCTCCCCTCTTCACAGTCAATTCCCACCTCTTTGTCCACATTAGCTCCTCATCTAAACCCTTCCCCTTCTCTCTTATCCTCTCTTCCTCCTCCCCTTTCCCCTCTGGTGGTCATAGTCATTTTGCTCCTTCCCCCACCCCGCCAAACCAAGTCTCTGGTTTCTTTCTGCTTGTCTGTTTGTTTTGTTCATTAGTCTCTTGTATTAGGTGAGATCATACAATGTCTGTCTTTTGCTGTCTGACTCATTTCACTTTGCATAGTACTCAGCAGTTCCATCCGTGCTACCACAAAAGATAAGGGTTCCGTCTTTCTGCTATATAGTATTCTATAGTGTAAATGTACCAAAATTTATTGATCCATCCATCCACTGATGGGCACTTTTGCTGTTTCCAGCATTTGGCTATTGTGAATAATGCTGCTGTAAACACAGGCATATGTAGGTTCTTCTGAATTGGTGTTCAAGTGTTCTTTGGGTTTAGAACTAGCAGAGGAATTACTGGGTCAAAAGGAAGCTCTACTTTCAGTTTTTTGAGGAAGTTCCATACTGTTTTCCATAATGGCTGCACCAGTCTGCATTCCCACCAGTGCACTAGTGTTTCTTTTCCTCCATACCCTCATTAGCATTTGTTGTTTGTTAATTTGTGTGACTATCAAAGAAAGATATCCAAGAATTAATGGTGGAAGAAGAAACTGATAAAGCAAATTTGGTGGACATTACATCTGGAATATGCCAAGATAATTCAAGAGATAATAGCACAAATGAAAAAGAAGAAGTTGAACACTTTACTCTAAAAACATGAAGACCTAGACTTAGCTGAACAATTGGAGCTGTATTTCCTAAGTGAAGATCCTTCCACTAAAAGGAGCACAAAGCTTAGTGAGAACTTCACAATTGACTAGCACTATAGAATGAAATTTATAAAGATTTCTCAGCTAAAAGCAAACAATCTAAAATTACAGCAAACAAAATAAAATTACTTTTGCAACATGTACGGGATAGAAGTCAAGAAAACACTGAAGAAAGTTCAGTGGATGAAGATATCTTGTCAAAAAGAAAATGCCCCGAGTTAATGGTGCTTAGTAGTGATGACAAAGAAAACATTATTTAGTACATGTTAATATGTTATACTTTGGGTGAAAATTGCTTTAATAAAGAAATTTCTCTAAATTAGGAAAATATTAACTACAATTTTTTTAATTTTTGGAACCTAATCCCCTTTTTTGTACTAGTTCTTTGTTTCATATAACATGAATATGATTCGCATAACACAGCATTTTTTAGGAATCTGTTACATGAGGGTTACCTGAACAAACAGCTTAGGTTAACAGTTTGAACAGTTTTGGCAACTTTATACACCCATATAACTAACCCCTTAATGAAGATATTAAACCTATTTTTCAATCCCCCTTTGCCCCCTGCCACTTTGCAGTCAGTTCAACCCCATTCTTGGCACCAGGCAATCAGAGATCTATGGACCCTCACCTCCAACTCAGACCCAGGTGGGAATTTTCAGAAAGCATAGGCTTCTAAAATATCTCTCCAGAACATTCTATTGAAACCTTAACACTGTGTTCACTTTAAAAGTAAAATATTTAATGTTATCTCATTCTTTATTATAAAGCATAAATTGAAAGGTGCATTCAGAGTTGAGAGATAATGAATTGATAAATAGCATATAGGCCATATCTTTTTAAATTTATAGGAAGTTCCAAATAGTTTTGAAACTGGTTGTAAAATTTTGCTCTTCTATCAGCAATATATGAGATGCATTTCCAATACATTCCCTTCAACACATGGTACTGGCAGTCTGTATAACTCTAACCATTCTCACAGAGCTATAGTAATATCTTGCTTTTTTAAAAAAAAACATAGTTTATTTATTTATTGTTAGACAGAGTGGGAGGGAGGGAGAAAGAGAGGGAGGGAAACATCAATCACTTGCCTTTTGCATGTGCCTCAATGGCAACCCAGGCACATGCCCTGACTGGGAACCTGCAATCCTCTATTTTGCAGGACGATGCCCAAGCAACTGAGCCACACCAGTCAGGACTCTTTATGTGTGTGTGTGTGTGTGTGTGTGTGTGTGTGTGTGTGTTTAAAGACTTTTTAGTGCAGTTTTAGAGTCACAGAAAAATTAAGAAGGTATAGCTTTTTCCCATTCACACCTATCCCCAAATGTGCACTGCCTCCCCCCTTTATATTCTCCAAAATTAGATTTGTTACAATTGATGAACACACACTGACACATCATAATCACCCAGAGTTCATAGTTTACATTCAAGTTCACTCTTCTGTTATCCATTTTATGTATAACATGTATCCATCATTACAGTCTTATGCTGAGTACTTCCAATGTCTTAAAAGTATGTGCTCTGTCAATTCACACCCTGCTACCAACTTCACCACCAGGCTGCCACTGATCTCTGACTCTCTCCATAGTTTTGCCTCATCTGGAATGTCATACAGCTGGAATCATGGAATCATACAATATGAAGGCTGCGTAGATTGGTTTCTTTCCACTTAGTCACATGCATTTACGCACTTACTCTCTGAGATCTTCTAGGGCAGTGCTGGGCCTTGTGGTTCTCAGATCTCAGAGGGAGCCATGCCACAGAGTCTTAGTTCCATCTCAATCATGCACCCTATAGGTCATAGCCACTAGAACTGTCCACACTGGCTCAGCACCCCCATCAGCTCTGCTCTTTGGGGTAACTGTCAAAGGCCAGGTTCTGGATTGCTCAGCATGGCAAAGCAACAGCGCTGGGGAAGCTGCCCTCTGGAGTTTTCTACCCTCCACCTTCCTTCCTCTATTCTCTGGCCTTCTACCCTACCTCTCTGCCCTACCCACTCTTGCTCTAGGTGCATCAGGATCTGCCAGGCCCCTCAGATTTTTATTCTTCTTCTCTACAATGTGGTGGCCAAAGTGGTCGTCAGGGGACCCTTGGCACTGTACCCATGATATGCTTGTACCCACAGCTAGATAGGTTTTTTTTTTCTTTCTTTAGTGCTGAATAATATTCCATTGTCTGGATGTAACAGTTGACTTATCCATTCACCTACTGAAGGACACCTTAGTTGTTTTCACATCATGACAATTATGAATATAGTTTCTATAAACATTTACATGCATTTTTGTGTGGGTATAGATTTGTAACTCCTTTGGGTTAATACCAAGGAGCACAGTTACTGGATTTCATGGTCAAAGTATGTTCAGTTTTGTGAGAAATGGACAAATAGTCTTCCACAGTGGCTGTATCATGTTGCATCCCCACCAGCAATGAATGACAATTCCTGTTGCTCCGGAGCCTCCCCAGCCTTAGGTGTCAGTGCCCTACATTTTGGCCATTTTAACAGGCGTATAGGGGAACCTCATTACTATTTCATCTCATTGTGTTTTTTGTCTGCATTATTCTGATGGCTAATAATGTTAAACATCTTTTCATGTTTTTATTGGCCATTGCGGTCCTCTTCTTTGAAATGTCTGTTCAAATATTCTTACCAATTTTTAATTGGTAGTTTTTGTATATTATTGCATGTTGAGCCTTATTTAGATAGTCTGGATACAGGCCTTTTGTTGGCTATATTGTAAGTATTTCCTTTGCTTTCCTTTTATTTTTTTACAATACCCTTTTATATCTGGAAAGTCAATCATTCTAATACTTTTTGTTGAAAATGTTATCCTTCCCCATTGAATTACCTCAGAATCTTTTAAAAAATTCATTGACTATACATGTATGAGCCTACTTCTAAGCTCTATTTTGTCCTATTGATTTATGGTTATTCTTATGTCAATACCACATTGCTTTGATTACTTTAGCTTTATAAGAAACATTGAAATTGCAAATTATTCCTTCTCTTTCAAAATTGTTTCGGGTTTTTAAGATCATTTGTGTTCTCAGACTTTTGAATCTCACTTTCTTAAAAAGAAAAAAAATTCCACTGATGTTGGATCTATAGATTGGTTTGAGGAGAATTGTGTCTTATCTGCGAATATGAGGTCGAAGGGGGTGGTGAGGGAGGGCAAAGCAGCAGTTGTGGCATTTCAGTGCTGTAAAGACAATGCTAATTATAACATAAGATTGTTGACCTACTACCGGTGCTGGTTTTGACAAACTTTTTAAAAAGTATTTCAGAACCAGCTGCCAATTTAAGACATGCTCAGAATGCTAGAGGATTCCTTGTGGTAGCTTTTAAGAAAACTCTAATTTCCTGATGATTTTATAGAAACCCAAAGCAAGTATCTGACAAAGCTAAATAAAGATACAATACTTATATTCAACAGGTCTCTGATATAAAAAGCAAAGCTCTGGTGAAGGAAAGATGAGAAAATAATGTCTGGAACCTAGATACTTCTATGAATATGCATTAAAATTATAAACACTCCTAAACCTACAGATTTATAGAAGTTTTCTTGACAGGTCAAGAAGAATTTACACTTGATAGATACAATAATGGATATTGAAACAAGGGTCAGGTATCTCACAAACATATTGCTTTAAGACCTGCATCTTCTACTTATCATTGCTATTAAAGCCAGTTCTATATTCAAACCTAGAACAGCCCAAGCAAAGAAGTAAAGATCTTCTCTGGGAGGAAATAATGTACAATCCTTAAATGTAGAACCTGATTAATATGTATGGGCAAGAATTGAAAAAGAATATGCCAAAGTGAATCTTCATGAACTGTGGAAGTTGTTGCAGAATACATTTACGGCTAAAGAAAGCTAATGATATGGAATACTCATACTCATCAGTTCCTTGAGGATTAAGCATACTTACAATGATACCTCTCATCCAGTCCTAAAAGTTAACTGGGGTGAAAACGTGAACAAAAAAAAAAAATTATAGAGATGGACATTTTTTATGATATACTACTACTGAAAGCATTGGAAAACTCAGATAAGTGGGAATATTAAGTGAGTTTGCTATGTAAACACTGAGAATGCATCACCCAAATATGTTTTTCAGTGGGACCATTTACTAAGCAACAAGGAATTAACTGATGAAGGACATGTGGAATCTTTGAGAAGTTCACTGGTAGCTGTTCTCTCTAAAACAAGATTAACAGTGGGAGATGTATCTGTGGAACCAATCTTAATTTAATTGGGAATGATAGGATACCACAGTCAGTAGGCTAGGTCACAATACAATATGCACAGAAAGGTGTGTGTGATTAATATAAAAGCTAGTAAGTCTGGGGTAACAGTAAAGGTTCCTTGATTCCTTGGCATCTGTGGATATACTTAATATTTCTCAGGTTGCGATAAGTGGACAAACCACCAAGTTGCAGCTCTTGCAAAATATAATAATTTTTATTTAACATCCAAGAAACTTTAAAGTTCCTCAATTAAAAGTAGAACTACCATATTACCCAGCAATTCCACTTCTGAATATTTATCCAAAGAAAATGAAAGGACTAATTCAAAAACATTTGTGTACCCCTTTGTTCACTGAAGCAGTATTAACAAGAGCTAAAATATAGAAACAACTTAAGTACTCATCAATAAATGAATACAGAAGATGAGCTATACATAAATATATAGACACACAATGGAATATTATTCAGCCATGAGAATGGAGGACAACCTGCCATTTGCAATAACATGGATGGACCTTGAGCACATTTTGCTAAGTAAAATACAAAACAGAGAAATATAAGTTCTATATGATACCACTTAAATATGGAATCTAAAATAGCCAATCCGCAAAGAAAAAAAAAAAAAGTAAAATGGCAATTTCTAGAGGATGAGGAATGGGAATATAGACATAAAAATATCTGTCTATATTCCCAAATTAGGCCCTGGCTGGCGGCACAGTGAATAATGCGCTGGCCTGCAAACCCAAAAGTCTCTGGTTTGATTCCCCAGCCAGGGCACATAACCAGGTTGCAAGCCAGGTCTCCAGACAGGTCTGTAGCTGGAGGCAGGTGAAAGGCAACCATTCATTGATGTCACTCTCCCTCTCTGTCTCTAAAAGAAATAATTTTTTTTTTAAAAAGCACCAACTTACAACATAGAGTGAGTAAGTCCTAGTGATCTAATGAACAGTAAATATAGACTATATTATAATAAAAAATATGTTAATAGATTGTCATTTAATTATTCCAGCCACTTAAAAAAAAGTTAATTATGTAAGTGATAGAGGAGCTAATTATTACAATGGCAATTATATATTACAACATATAAATGTATCATATTAATGTGATGAACTTAAATTTATGCAATGTCATATGTTAATATAATTTAATTTTTAAAAAGAAATACATGGATAGACTAATAAAATTAGGCAAGAAGCATACAGATAGTTGAGTCTAACATCAACGCCCTCAGGAAGTGTCTGACTCAGAGGTAGTTCTCTAAAACCAGATGGGTAGGGTCACTGGCTATGTGGATGCCAGTCAGACTCTCCTCTTGTATCAGTGCAGGCTCAATGGGCCAATGAACAGAGTTGCATTGTGGCAGTGATGAGGTCTAGGCATTAGTTTAACTGGTGCACTGCAAGAATTCTTAAAACATGTAATAGTTAGCTATTTAGTCGGGGGCACTGACCTCTTTTCCCTTAAATTGTACTTTTTTTGTTTTGTTTTGTTTTTTAATAACAACAGCCAACACAGCAATAGCCATCTGGTATGAATGTCTTGTCTTGACCCAAAAATACATAGGTTATATATTAGAGTTGCATTCATCTTTTTGGTCACATTTGCAATAAGAAGAATAAGAAGAATTGATTAATTCTTGTTACCAGAAATCCTTATATATAGGTATAGATAGATGCCTGATGGTAGGAAATTACTATTTGTTTTTGTAAATCAATTAATATTATACCTATTTTTTTCAGGTCAGTATGCATGTTGAAAATCACTGCATTAGTTTAACAGTATAGATTCTACCTATCAAGGCTGATTTAGCTCCTGTGACTGCCCAAAGCAGAGGCAAATACAGAACTCTATAAATGACATAATTCCTTAAGAAGACTCATTAAATAGATTTATTTATTTATTAATGTAGGCTGTGCACAGATCTTACTTCTTTCAAAACCCTCTGTTTTTCCTCTACGTGTTTTACAAGTTGAAGCCTTTAGAAATGATGGCACTTGCAGTGCTTAGCCTATCCCCAGAGTAGAAATTATTATGTCTACTAACTTGAGATAAAAAATAAAAATCCCTAGGATTTATATAATTTTGTAGAATAGTATCCTAGCTATTTTTTGAACATGTGGTTGACTTCCTATGTGGTCCTAAACTAACCCCTGAACTATTTAAGAGTCTGTTGAGGTAGAGATTAGGTATGTTCACATTTCAATAATAATGTTTACTATAGCCTTAATTCCTTTTCCAAGTATCCCTAGTTTGGGGGCCTTCCAAAGTGAATAAATTGTAGTTCCAGTAGCTTAAAATAAAGTTGAGTTGTATTTTTGGAGCGGGGAGGATCTGACTCAAAAACCAAATTCATTTTTTACTATGGGTTTGGCACTGTCTCTAGGACAACTTTCACAAAAGTGAGTTCTGCAATAACCATTTCTGTGATATATTTCACAAAAATAGCATTCCAGAGTAAAACAAGTATTAAAGAAAAACCTGCTTAATCTTGCCACAATATATCTAAAATACTATCATTTAACATGTAATAATTATGTAAGCTATTGGCATATTTTAAAAATTTTGTATTAACTCTTCAAAATCCAGTACGTACTTTAAATATGTGTGAAAATATGGATGCAAATGTATCTTTGCATGTGTTTGATAATATTACAGTTCATATTACTTAAAAGAGTAATTATTTAAATAAATGAATTAACATATTTTGGAATAATAAAAGGAAAACTTTGTAATAATATGATTTGAGAAGCTGACAGAAGGCAGTCATTAAATGGTGAATTGCCTGGATATGAAAGGGAAAAAAAAAGTCCATGTTGGTGATTACAGAACAGACAGGAGGATGTTAAGAAGAACAAAGGAAACAGAGAAGCCAAAGAACTTATTTGAATGACTCATGGACATGAACTAAGGGGGGCATTGCTGGAGGGAATAGGGTACTGGGTAGAGGGGGGCAACGGGGGGTGGAAATTGGGACATCTATAATAATAAAATAAATAAAATATATTAAGAAAGAAGAAGAAAGAAAGAAAGAAAGAAAACTCATTAATTACAAGATGACATGATCAATCCTTTACCTTCCAACCTGGAGAATATAGCAATTCACCCTTACTCATAAATGGTGCCTAGTACAAAGTGTGTTTGTCTTCCACCAATAGTACTAACACATAACATATATGATAATGCATGTGTGTGAATTGATATCTAATCCTACACAATATTGCCTCAGCTCAAAGGACTATTTTATGACAAAGAATGGTCACTTTAATTAGGCACAAGTATCTTATTAAGATATTCAAGAAACATAGGGATATACTGTTCATATGGGTTTTTTTTTTTTTTTTTAAATTTTATTGTTGTTGTATTACATCCATCCCCTTTTTGCTCCCCTCTGTCCCCCCACCCACCCACCCATTCCCCCCAAATGTTCATATGCTTTTAAGGTTCAGTCAAGATGTCAACTTAGAGGCAGCAATGTGGCAGGGTTAGGACATTACCCTTCAAGGTGTGGTAAATATGCCAAACCACCAGATACTATATGGTGCTATGTCTCAACTAGCAAGAATTCATAGGGGATAAATTATGAGATGAAATTTGGCCTCCAGGGTTTGTTGCAAGTACATATATTAAAGAGGTGACTATATATTTTTAAATACCTAACTCTCTGTGAAAGCTTCTTTGCCCAGAAATGCCTAGAAGACTATGTTGTATCCCTGAGCTGTCTGCCAGGCAACAACAGAATGAAATGTGGTACAGAAGCCCACTCTGGTTTCTCCTCAGCCAGATAACTCTGTGGCATCAGTTACTCTTCAGAATTTGCATGTGGTCAGACTGAGCTTAACTTAAGCTGAATTATTATCTTCGTCTAGCTTCTTCCTCTGCCCTAAACTGCTTCCCTTCCTCCTTCACAGATTTCACATTAAAAGTACACAGTAAATCCATTGCAGAACAGTCTGATCTCAGGCTCTGCTTCTTGGGAACTTCAGCTAAAATAGTTCATATCACAAATGGTCCTAGGAAACAGACTCAAAGAATAGGACTCTAGAGTTGGTTTATTCTCTGCCATACAGCATCAAAGACCCCCATCACTTGTGAAATGTGGAATATTGAAAAGGGATATAGGTGAAGGAGATGTACAATTTGGTGCAACAGTTCAGGCCTTTGATAAGTGAAGGATATAATTATAAAGACTATGACTGTTTCTTAGTATGCTTTATGTTTTGAATAGAGAAAATGACCAGTTCAAATGAATTAATGTCCTGTGTAATGCCAAGTAAAAGACAAAATATCTTCTCTGGTAGCAGTTGAATACTCTTATCTCCTGGAGCCAGATGGCAGATTGAGCTGAAGGCAGGGCACATCATTAAATGAAAAAACTGAAATGGTTGAACTTAAAAGTACACTGATTTTTTAGCCAGTATTAAGCTTTCTTTGACAAAGTCAGGATCTGTTGCTGTGACTGGGTTATCTGGGTAGACTAAATAACCCTGAAGTCTCCAAATACATTGAATTCTTTGGGATTTCAGGAGTTGTTCACTTATTTGTCAGATGATAAAAGTCCCTTCTTTGACTGAAGGCTGGTCAGGTGACTTGAAAGACAATATTTTTCCCTTCAGAATCTGTACCAATCTCTCCTATGGGCCACCAAACAAATCAATAGAATCAAATCTAAGCATGACCCAACTGGGCAGCACTAGGACTTGTAAGGGAGGAGAGTGCTTATATGCCAGAAGGTCTGGCAACATGTGCTGGCAAGAACTGGAAGTATTTGGGGATAAATCCTGAGGGTGCTGGATGAAGTAGAGCAAAACATGAAGCTGGAGGAGGAGGTGTTTGTCACTACAGGAGAAATCCCTCTAGACACAATCCTGAACATCTTGTCTAAGTCCCCAGGACACAGCTCACATCCTCTCTGGGGTCACTGACAGAAGTTTGAAGAAGACTATAAACCTTATTAAATTGGTATAGATGCCAAAATCTCCACGATAAACCATGAAAAATGGGAATAGGGACTGATAGAGAAATGTGCTAAAATAGTCTTACTACATAAAACCAAGATATCAGGGGCTGGGGGAATTCTCCAAGAGTGCTGAGAGGATTTTCTGATCAGCAAATGATAAGGAACGTGCTGATAAGGGTGGGCAACAG
>PVIW01005962.1:54857-95820 GCA_004026585.1 Noctilio leporinus
TTTTTTTTTTTTTTTTTTTTTTTTTTTTTTTTTTTTTTTTTTTTTTTTTAATTTTATTGTTGTTGTATTACATCCATCTCCTGTTTGGTTCTGAACACTCAGCACTATGCCTGTTCTATAGTATCTATGAAACGCATCCTGGTTAAACTTTTAAACATGAAATCAATTGCATATCACCTGAAACACCACGTATAATATGTGGAAGACAGTAGGCACTCAAAATATAATTAGTAGAATAAACTGAGGTTACACCACTGAATTAATCTTCCTGCAATACCATCGTAGCATTAGGGTTCCACACAAGGGCCTAAAACAATTCTTTGTTAAGTTAGAGAATAAAGTTAAACTCTTTTGTGTTATAGTCAGAGCCATCCAACATCTGTTCCTAAGTTTTGCATCTGTTCTCAAACATTATAACTAGGCTCACTGTTTACATCTACTCTAAATTAACCTTGTACTTGAATCAAATAAACTTTTCTTATTCCACTCACCCAAATTTTCTGTACTTGCCTCTGTCTTAAATTTTGTGCCTTCTTTTATTTCACCTTCAGTTCAAACCAGCCTGGAGAAAGCTTTCTATTTCCCCTCCTTAATTCCAAATATACATATAAAAGGAACTGCAAAATTGTCATTTTCCTAAGCATTTTCTCAGTCTCTTGACATCTTGCTTCTCAGTGCCTCCTGTGATGAATTCAAATAAACTTAAATAAACTCAAACATCCTCTACAGGTTTGGACACTTCCTACATTGATATTTACTTTGTGCAGTCAGCAGGATTCCAGAGACACCTGCACAGAACCACCCTGCAGAGCAGGACATGGTGCTAGGTACCAGCAGGGTACCTCACCAGCTCCTGCTTTGTTCACTAAGTGAACCTGGGTGAGTTTTCTTTTGGAGTCCATCAGACCTCCCTGCTTTACATAGCAGGTCTGGACTTTATTTGAACTATCTTCGGAAAATTCTCGAGGTGGGTAAACATTCAGATAAGCCACAGAAGGGAGAAGGGAAAAATAGGCGCTGCTTTTAATTTTGGCTTTTTATTGGAGTGTTTACTCAGAGTGTGAACTAAATCTTTGCTGGGTAAATGAGAGCCTCTGAACTATTTAGCTCTGAATGAGAAAGGACACTTCCTTGCCCAACCCAACTACCAGCTATTCTTAGATGACTAAGAGTCTTTGGGGGATTGCCTGAGAAAATCACCTCTTAGGCAAGAAGCAGTCCTGTAAGAATAGCCACTGCATGTCATTCATCCCAAAATGTGAACATGCAGGCTAGTGTTTCCTAGAAGTTCAGATTTCAAAAGAAAAATAATAATTAACATGGGAACTATGCCTCTGAGACCAACAAGCACCACAACCATCAGTCTCCCATTAATACTCTGGTAGGATGAGGATCCTTTGATACTTCTAAATTAATCTTCTGCACACACAATTACAAAATGCTGGCTATAAAACTGGGCATAATGAGTAAAAGATATAGTTAATTGGTCTCTTGAAGCTTCAAAAAGATTTAGGTGAATGAATCAACCTATTATGTTGCTTAGGTAGTAACCCAATACTTTAAAATATTAAAAAATGGCTATCCTTATTTAAAAAAAGAGAAGGTCATTTGGAACTTGCCTTGTCAAAAGTAGGTACAATTATAAATGCCCCCAAAATGGGATCCAACTGTTCTTTTAACAACTTGTGAGTTATTCTCATTGTTAAAAGATCCCTATTTGTGTCATGTCTCTGTCTCTACATGTATATTGTAAAGATGAAATCAGTTTCTTAAGATCTACAGGCTAACTTTTAATACTCTTTTTATGAAGTATGTCAATGTAATGAGATGTAAAACAGAAAAATGAGACAAATGGCAAAACTCAGATCATGATAGTTCACTGATAGAAATGATCCAGAATGTTTCTCACAATGAAAGACCTAACACCTGGCTTCCTTCCATTTGCCTGTTCTTCCCTTTGGGAAAAATTCAGTCTTAATTCACATTCCATGGTTACTATGTTGACCTTTCCCCAATAGTTCACAGTTTCAACAAGATGACACTCACTCTGAGACTTCCTAGGAAGGAGCCTTCATGGTGCTGTGACACCACACTATCTGACAAAAAAGTTGGTCATCAACCATTCTTTGCATTCATCTATGACCTAAAGGAGGAACTATGGATGAAAAAGAGACTGGGAGAAATTTGACAAGTCTATTGACGAAAAGTAACCTCAAACTGTGATCTGATCATAAATTCCTAAATAGCAGGTCATGGTGCTACGTTTCACCCAGGCATGTAACTCCTTTAGTAGAAGATGCATCTCTGCCTTAAATAAGCCCCATTCATCATTCTTTTTCATCTAAAGTCAATATATTTTTGAAATACGCTAGTCATCTTTTCTCCTTTGATCTTCAGAGTCATTACCACCCGCAAGGAAGCACAAAATACTGTGCACTATAATCTTCTTTATGTCCCCCCTCTAATTCCAAATGAATAAAAGAAACTGCAAAGCTGTCATTCTCTGGAGCATTTTCTTAGTATGTTGAGATGTTGCTTCCAGGTATGTCCTCTGGCTCAATAAACTAAAAGATGCTCATACAAATTCTCTACAGGTTTGGACATATCACACCAAACAAGTATAGTTTAGAGCAAATAACTCAGTGGGGACTTCAGTTACCAGCTCTCTGTTGATCTAATTTCACTGGGTTTACTTTTCTCAGCCACCCCTTATTATCTTTCTTTCATGTTAATAGCACCTTTCATTATTGCCCACCCACCTGGATGTCTTTAATTTCCAAAAACAGTTTTGGTTGAATTTCATAACTGCTCTTGCAATAAACTCTCTTCTGATAAGATTTCCATTATCCACCATGGCTCTGTCTAAATCAAATTCCCTCAGGCTTCTTCTTTTCCCCAGCTGGTTAATCCAATTTTAAAACTTAAAAATATTATTGGCAGTCTCTCTTTCCTTGTTCAAATTTCAGTCAGATTCAACTGAATCCTCAAAGTAGGTGTTGACTTTTGACTTCTTTATTGATCTTTGCATTACCTGATTTTCACAAGAATCTCAAGGAGGTTTAGCCTGAATGCCCCATCCTCAATATTGCATTACCCTTGATATCCAACCAAACTCCTTACCACCCCACCCCACCCAACATCCCCAGTGACATCTGACTAACCTGGCCTGCCTTCTGTGAGAATTATATTACATCACCTCAGCATACACTGACCTCCCTACCAGGCCTGAGGAATCTCTATGTCTATGCATGGCTGGACCTTCCTGCTCGGTCAGTGGGGATATAGCCTTGATGCAAATCTTATTCCCAGAGTCTGGAATACTGAGCCCCAAGAATACCAAACATAGCGACCCTGAGCAGACAGGTGTCACCCTTGGGTATACTGCCTCTTTGTTTGTACAGAGCCTCCTTTGTTCCCATGTGTATGTAAGATGCCCTTGCTGTAAACTAGGCGCACTGCTGCTGAACAGGGTGGGATACACCGTGTGTGGAATGCTGACACCCACCCCCTAAGAAATCAGAGTAGGTGCAGGAATGCCCAGACTCTCAGCAGTCATTAACCTAAGTGCAGCTAAGTGCAGCTGTGACAGGGGTGGGATAACTGTGGATAGGGACGCTGACACTCTAGCTGTGTGACCAGTGTGGTCATAAGCCTCCATCTGTAATAGAGCATGTCAAATCTCCTGAAAGTTCCTTGTACATCCTTCACCAGACCAGATGCCCCCTCAATATCAGAATCTGCTGGTCCAAAAGCTCTAGGACCTCACACTCCCTCACCCAATCCCTTGACTAAAAACCTGTACTTTTCCTTTTATTTAGAATTGGGCCCAGTTGTATACTGAGGTCTCTTTTCCTTGAATATTTACTTTCCCTTTTCAAGTATATTTATCTCACTTTTGACAGTAGGTTATAAGTATTTGCAAAAATAAACATTAATTAGTAACTTTCTTATTAACTAGTTAGGGAAAATTCCTTATTTCTCTAAAACCAACTTAGCTTTCAGCAAAATTAACTCAATTATTATGCATATAGTTTGTAAAGGTTTTCAAGATCCTATTACCAATATTATTATCAATCATATTTTAATGACACCTCTATTAAATACTGACAAAGTAGAACTCTACATACATTATTATCTTCAATACTCAGTATTATTCCATTTCAGTGAATTGCTTTATAACGGTGCAATCTACCTAAAAAATTCAGGACCAAAATCTATTAGTCCAACTGAGTATATGTTCATCTATTATTTTTTATTTGACTAGCATAAAGCTAAAAATTCTAGGGATTTATCTAATTTGATGTATACTATTTGCTCTGAAGGGAAAGTAAATCACCATAATGAAAACCATAGAAATTTCTTTCTTTCCTTTTTTCCCTTCCTTCCTCCCTTCTTTCCTTCCTTCCTTTTCTTCCATCTATATTTCCTCAATTCCTTTTTTTCCTTTCCTTCCTTTGAGGAAAAATAATGCTAGTTTATTAGTCACAAAAATCTTATTTAAGTAAAATCTAAAAACTGTATATTAATTTAGGGCTATTTTAATCACACTCAGTTAAGATACTCTGCTTTTCTTTCTGTTCTATTTGACACAAGGTTCTACACAGGCAATTTTTAAACTAATTGTATAACAAAGAGCTCATAAAAATTTACATAATTTCTAGGTGCCACATCACCCAAAAATATTCCCTGATGTTTTAGCAAGTTAGTTGGAACATATTCAATTTCAGATATTGAGCATCAGCCAGTTTAGTATGAAAGGGGACTGAGATATTTATATGCAATTAAAATATTTTTGCCAGATGAGACCAAAAAGGTAACATTCTCTATGGGGGAAAAATGTGATAGACTGTGCTCAAAGTTTTGGAATATTTCACCAATTATTTTTTAGAAAAATGTGTTGTTACTCATGATTATTATTTAATATACAGGAATACCTCATTTTATTGTGCTTTGGTTTTTGAGTTAACGGGTATTTTATTTTTTATAAACTGAAGGTAAGACCCTCCACCAGCAAAAAGTTTACAACTTTATTATAATATTCACTTTATTATGGTGGTCTGGAACCAAACCCATAATATCTTTGAAACATGCCTATATAAGTACAGTACAGAGTTATAAAATAATTGCCTAAGCCTGGCTGATGTGGCTCAGTGGACTGAGCACCAGCCCTCAACCAAAGGGTCACGGGTTTAATTTCCAGTCAGAGCACATGCCTGGGTTGCAGGCCAGGTCCCTAGTTGGGGGCATCTGAGAGACAACCACACGTTGACGTTTCTCTCCCTTTCTGTCTCCCTCCCCCTCTCTAAAAATAAACAAAATCTTTAAAAAAATTATTGCCTATAATTTATAAGATGACTATTTTATCATATAAGGACATAATCCATATGTTAGAATTACAGACATGTTTACAATGCAAATGGAAGTACCTGATAATAGTTCTCAGCTCCACACTTCAAAATATAAAATGTATTTAATAAGCAAATAAAGATGAAAAATTGAAATAAGAAGGCTTTTATAATTAAAATAGATGATGCCACATCATTATTTTCTGTCTACAATTTATTCTATTTAAACCTTTAAGATGAAAGAATAAATAATTCAGCATTATTTTCTCATTAGTGATTTCATCAAGTACATGGACTTCAAAACAATCTGGATCAAATGGCAAATCACACATTAAATGCAATTTGCTTACTTTTTAAAACATTTAATATCCGTTGGCAGAGTAAACATATGAAAATAAAGCCACACCCTGGAATACTATCTGACCTTAATCAGCATTTTGACTCTCTTTGACTAGTTTCTCTATAATCAGTTCACATACCTACAGAATTCAATAATTTCAAACATCAAATGAGGGGTATCCCACCATGCACACAAAGGTTTTGACACTGGGAGGGTAACTAAAGTAAAATGTTCTAATGTCTTTGGAAGAAAGATGAGGAGGGTGGGGAAGGGGAGAGCAAAGGGGGAAAAATGAGATGAATGTAAAACAACAATACAAGAAAAAGAAAAATGAAGTACAACTTACTAAAAATATTAGTAACTAATGTTTATAAAATCCTACCTAGAAACAAACAGAATAATTTTATGTGCTCTACATATGAAGTAATTGCTAGGGATATTATCTCCATTTTACAAATGAAAAAAATGAGTCCTGGAGAGGTTAAATAGCTTAACCAAAGTCACACAGAAATGCAAATATTTGAAATCTAAACCCAGGCAGTTAGCTTTTCAAGTCTGTGTTCTTAAATTATGCAAGACTGTCCCTCCATAATTACAGTTGGCTGAAATATTTCATAAAGATTATACTCCCAGCAAACATCATTAGTACATATTGTATATCCAGAGGTCATGGCAAACATTAGTAGTATGCTTGTCAGAGTCCAGTTATCATGTTACAAGGAGATCAGACAAAGTTACCTAACTGTACCTGCCTGGTAATGGAGTTACATTCATATTTGGTCCTAATATTGTAAATGGAGTAAAGTTATGATTTATGCCTAGTACAATTAAGCACACACATTAAATTCAATGCTATCAAAATTGTGTTTTGGTCATAGATGTCATTTTCCTTGGGTATTGTCCATTTAAACATGGCCTAGGAACTTGATCATTCAATATTATGCAAACACTTCTAAAGGGTAAAAAAGACAATAATCTCTAATTTTTTGAAGCAGTATGTCTTATATACCAAAACTAGATTAGTACAAGAAAGGAATATTATAGGTCAAATTCACTCATAAACATATATACAAAATGTCTAAATAAGAGTAAACCACATCAAGCAATGCGTTAAAAAGATAATGTAGCTCTGGCTGGTAGCTCAGTAGATAGGCACCAGCCTGCAAACCCAAAGGTCATTCATTCGATTCCCAGTCAACGTATATAACTAGATTTATAATGAATAAAATCTTTAAAAAAAAAAAGATAATGCATCATACTCAGGTTGAGTTTAGTAGAAGACATGTAATTTATCTTAGAAGTATACTGTGTGTCTGTAATTTGTGTTAATAGGAAAGAGAAAAATTTAATGCCAATAATTATTTTAATTTATTACCCACTAATTATAAAAAACTCTTAGCACACTGAGAATAAGCCCTACATTCTTAACCTCATACTGGGCATCTAATTAAAACATGCAGCAAACATTTTTCTAAATAAGAGTAAGAAATAAAAATTAAAAAATTAAGTTTTCTGCGGCTGTTGTAGGAGTTACCATAAGTTGCGTTGCTTAAAACAACAGATATTTCTTCCTTCAGAGTTCTGGAGGCCAGAAGTCTAAAATTATTCGTAGTGAGCTGAAATCACCATGTCAACAGGACTATGCTTCCCCGAGAGGCTCTAGAGGAAAATTTGTTCTTCACCTCTTCGAGCTTCCTGTGGCTGCCTCATTCTTGCATCTGCCATGTTAGGATCATTACCTTCTCTTCATCTATGTCTGTCTCTCATAAGGATATTTGCAATTGCATTTAGGGTCCATGTTGCTAATACACTTTCTTTTTTTAAAGATTTTATTCATTATTTTCAGAGAGAAGGGCAGGGAGGGAGGAAGAAAGGAGACAAACATCAATGTGTGGTTGCCTTTCACCTGCCTCCAGCTAAGGACCTGACTGGAGATGTGACTTGCAACCTGGATATGTGCTCTGGCTGGGAGTTGTACCAGAGACCTTTGGGTTGGCAGACCAGCTCCAATACAATGAGCCACCAGCCAGGGCAATAATGTACTTTTATAATATAATAAAATAATATAATTATATCAAACAATCATTCTCCTATATTAAATTCCTCAACTTAATCATATTTGCAAGAAACCATTTTCTCCATATGAAATAGCATTCATGGGTTGCAGGGATTAGCACATGAATGTTTCTCAGCCTACCACAAAAAATATATAATTATCTTTAACAGAAAAATGTATTCCTAAGTATCATTATTTTTGTAATTAAAATTGTTTTTTAATCATTTTTCTCTTATTACTGTTACATGTTTTAACAGTTTGATAAAGTCACCTATCGACTTTTATTTTACTTTGTTTTAGATATCTAGTAAGTAATGCAAGACCAGGAAAATAAATACATTGTATAAGGATTTTAATGAATGAAACAAAACTGCATCTGTAACAGATGATATTACTGTCTGCATTAATAACACCTAAGAATCTTTTAAATGTTTGGATTAAGAACAATAGGCAAAAAGCAATTACATCTCTAATGATTAAATCATTAAAAAACATAACAATAGCAAGATACTTAATTACAAAAAATTAGATACTTAAGAATAAATCTAATTAAAAATATGAAAGCTCTTTTATGGATTGAAATGCTAATATTAATTGAAACAGTTTAAAACTCCCTAAATAAATCAGTTATACTATAAAAACAGATAGAAAGACTTGATGCCTTAGATTGTCATTCTAAAATTTATTCTTAGATTAAATAGTCAGAATTGCAATAAAATTTCTTGAAGAATTTTAGCAAGCTTCTTCCAGATATTTTGAAAAACTGTGAGCCAAGAATAGCCAGGACACACCTGTTTAAGATGTGTACATCTATCCTGCCAAATATCAAGACTTACTATAAGGTCACATGAATTAAAACTGTGTAGCATCTGTACAGAAGCAATGAAACAGAATATAAAAAATAGAGAACCATTTCTATATAGATAGTTGACAGTATTATTAGAGGTTATCATAGATAGTTTGGCACACTGTGATTAGCTGCTTATCTTAGTGTACAAAATAAAATTAGAACACTAATTTAGAGTCATACACTTAAATGCATATTATTTAAATGTAAAATAAAAACTTCAAAAGTTTTAGAAGACATGTGAGAGAATATCTCTGACATAAGAATAAGGCAGTGTTTCTTAAACAAATGAGAGACTGGAAAATTTAAATACATATAATAAACTTTTGTTCATTAGACAATATGGTAAAATATTGAAAGGCAAACCAGAAACTGGGTATTATCTGCAAACAATTAAAATAGAAAACTGTTTTTTTTTCTTTCTTTTTTTTCTTCTACTTCATCTTCTTAAAGGAAGCCTTATAACATTTGTTGCAGTACTGGTGTGGTATTAATAAATTCCTTTAGCTTTTTCTTATCTTACTTCTCCTTCTACTTTAAGTGATAGCCTTGCTGAGTAAAGTAGCCTTGGTTGTAGGTCCTTGCTTTTCATGACCTTGAAAATTTCATGCCACTCCTTTCCGGCCTGAAATGTTTCTGTTGAGAAATCAGATGGCAGTCTAAACAGTGCTTCCTTGTATGTAACTACCCATTTTTCTCTTTCAGCTTTTAGGATTCTCCCCTTGCTTTTGAGACTTGCTATTTTAATTATGATATGTCTTGGTATATAGGTCCTTTTAGGTCCAAGTTGTTTGGGATCCTCTGAGCTTCCTAGATTTATATGTCTTTTTCTTTACTAGATTAGAGAATTTTTCAGTCATTATTTCTTCAACTAGGTTCTTGCTTACTCATTTATTCTGGTATTCCAGTAATGTGGATGTTGTTATGCTTCATGTTGCCCCAAAGGTTTCTTAAGCTCTTCTCATTTTTTAAATTCTTTTTTCCTTTTGCTGCTCTGTTTGGGTATTTTTTCCTACCTTGTTTTTCAAATCACTGATTTGATACTCTGCTTCATATAATTTACTGTTTATTCCTTCCAGTGTATTATTTATTTCACATATTGCACTTTCTTTGTCTAGTCCTTTTTACATTTAACAGAACTAGAATAAATATTTCAAAAATTTATATGGCATCACAAAGGCTCTGCATAGCAACAGCAATCATGAGAAAGAACAAAAGAAATAGAGGTACCACTTTACCTAATATCAAACTATTACAAGGTCATAATAATCAAAACAGCCTGCTACTGGCATAAAAACAGAAACATAGATCAATGGAACAGAATAAAGAGCTCAGAAATAAACCCATATCTTTAGTCAATAAATATTCAACAGAGGTAGCAAGTACATACAATAAGCTAAAGATGGTTTACTCAATAAATGATGTTGGGAAAATTAGACAGATATGTGCAGAAAAATTAAACTAGACCACCTTCTTACACCACACATTTATAAGAATAAATTCAAAATGGATTAAAGACTTAAATGTTAAGCCTAAAATCATAAAAATTATAGAAGAAAACATAGGCAGAAAAATCTCAGACATTGTTAAGGGTTTAATACCCAAAATTTATAAAGTACTTACAAAACTCAATGCTTAAAAAATAAAAACAAAAACAAAAACCAAATAATCCAATTCAAAAATAGGCAAAGGACCTGAATAGATACTTCCTCAAAGAGGACATACAGATGGCTCATACACATATGAAAAAATGCTCAGTATCACTAATCATCACAGAAATTAAAATTAAAACCACAATGACATACCTTCTTACACCTGTCAGATGGCTGTCATCTATAAACAAGTGCTGGTGAGGATGTGGAGAAAGGGGAACCCTTTTGCACTGTTGGTGGGAATTCAGCTTGGTGCAACCACTGTAGAAAGCAGTATGGAGATACCTCAAAAATTAAAACTAGATCTTCCTTTTGACCCAGTAACCCCACTTCTGAGAATATCCAAAGGAACTCAAAACATTTATTACAAAGAGCATAAGCACCCTTCTGTTCATTGCAGCATTATTTATAATGGTCAAGATATGGAAGAAAGCAGCCCAACTATGGAACATTTACATAATGGAGTACTACTCAGCTGTAAAAAAAAGAGTTTTCCCCTTTGTGACAGTATGGATGGACTTGGAGGACATTATCCCAAGTGAAATAAGCCTGTCAAACAAAGACAAATCCAATATTATTTTATTCATATATGGAATTTGATGAACAAACCAAACTAGCAAGCAAAACAGAGTCATAGAGAGCAGAATGACAGATATTATGGGGGGACGGGTGGGCATTTATGGTGTGGAGCAATCAAGCAAAAAGGAAACAGGACTCATGGGCATGGACAAGTGTGGTATCTATAGGGGTAGGGGTATCTAAGAGCACTAAATCACTAAATGGTGATGGGAAGAATACAGTGAATAAAAGAGAGAACAGGGGAGAGAGAGAGAGATGGGAAGAAAGAAAAAGAAAGAAAGAAAGAAAGAAAGAAAGAAAGAAAGAAAGAAAGAAAGAAAGAAAGAAAGAAAGAAAGAAAAAGAAAGAAAGAAAGAAAGAAAGAAAGAAAAGAAAGAAAGAAAGAAAGAAAGAAAGAAAGAGAAAGAAAGAAAGAAGGAAGGAAGGAAGGAAGGAAGGAAGGAAGGAAGGAAGGAAGGAAAGAAAGAAAAGGAAGGAAGGAAGGAAGAGAGAAAGAAAAAGAGGGAGAAAGAAAGGAAAGCAAAGCAAAGAAAGGCTAATGGATAAAATATGGTTAACAAATATTTAAAACAGTACATAACCTCTTTAATAAATGGAAATTCAAACAAGATCTCAATGGGATAATACTTTATATGCATTCCACAAAAAAAATTATATGTTTGATAATACTAAATGCCTTCAAGAATTTGGCTCATGGGAAACTTTTAAGACTGTTGTTTGAAATTGATATTGGTGTAACCATTTGAATTAGAAAACGATGTTATCCTAGAAAAGCTGAATACACCCATACCCAACAAGTACTCCAGGAATTACAGTATTTGAACTTAAGAACATTCGGAGACTTCAAAACTATATTTACATATACTCATTTCATAATGATCATGTCAGAATTTCATAGTCATTCTAGACATAGCTTTCTCCTATAACCTTTAAATACACAATGCATTAAACATCATCAATTCTCCTTTTACTCTTCTATTAAAATGCTGGTAGAACCTACTATATTTGCAAAAAAATATTACCTGTAATTCTGTATACCATAATTTTTCCCACCTAGCACTATTTTTTAATTATGCAAATCTAATCACTTAAATAGCCTACCTAAAGCTTGTTAGCAGCTCTTTGGATCAAGTAAAAATGACAAAGTTCTCATTGTTTGCTAGCCACCCACCTATGCTTCCAGTCTCGTCCAGTACCATCTTGCTCTTTAAACTTTAAACACATACTACTTCTTTTTCTTGAAAAAATATTAAATGTATTGGGGTGACATTGCTTAATAAAATTATAGAGGATTCAAGTGTACAATTTTATAATACATCACCTGTATATTGTATTGTGTGTTCACCACTCCAAGTTAAGTCTCCTTCCATCACCAGGTATCCCCCCTTTACTGTCTCCTATCTCTTCCCACACCCCATTCCTTCCTATAATCACCATGCCATTGTCTCTATGATTTTTATTTTTGCTTAATTCTTTCACATTTTTTACACAGCCCCCAACCCCTCTCCCTTCTGACAACTGTCATTCTGTTTTCTTTATCTGAGTCTGATTCTACTTTGGTTATTTTGTCCATTAGATTCAGCATGCAAGTGAAATTATAGTATGGTGTTTGTCTTGCTCTGACTGGCTTATTTCACTTAGCATAGTACTCTCCAGGTTCACCCATGCTATCTCAAAAGGTAAGGTTTTTCTTTTATGGCTAAGTAATATTGCATTGTGTGAATGTTAACACATCTGTTATATCTACTCATCTACCGATGGGCAATTAGGTTGCTTCCAAATCTTGGCTATTGTAAGTAACAGCACTAAACATAATTGTATATATATTCATTTTAAGTGTTAAGGGTTTTTTAAATATATTTCCAGAAATGAAATCTCTGGGTAATAAGGAAGTTCCATTTCTAATTTTGGGGAAAAACTTCATACCATTTTTCACAGTGGCTGTACCAGTCTGCATTCCCACCAACAGTGAAAAAGGGGTCTTTTTCTCCAAATCCTCACCAACATTTGTTGTTTATTGATTTATTAATGATAACCATTCTGACAGGTGTGAAGTGATATCTCATTGTGGTTTTAATTTACATCTCTCTGATAATTAGTGATGTAGAGCACCTTCTCATATGTCTATTGGCAATCTGTATATTCTTTTTGGAGAAGTATCTGTTCAGCTCCTTTCCCCCTTTTTAATTGAATATTTTTTTTTGGTGTGAGGCTGTATAAGTGCTTTATAAATTTTGAATATTAACCCCATTATCAGGTGTATTCATGGCAAATATGTTTTCCCATTTAGGGGTTTTCTTTTCATTTTGATGATTGGTCAACATTTTCCAGTCTTATTCAACATAATCATTAAGTTTCAGCCATATCAAACAAGGATGAGAACTAAACGACATCCAAATTCAGAAGGAAGAAGTAAAACTGTCACCATTGGCAGATGACATGATACACTGTATATAGAGAACCCTAAAGGGTCACCAAGGAAATACTAGAACTGATAAATAAATTCAGTACAGTAGTATGTTATAAAATAAATATCCAGAAATAGGTTGCATTTTTATACACCAGAAAACAACCCAATTTACTTGCAACAAAAAATATAAAATATCCCTGGCTGGTAACACAGTGGATAAGGCTCCAGCCTTCAAGCCCAAAGGTCACTGGTTCAATTCCCCAGCCAGAGCACATAACCAGGTTGCAAGCCAGGTCCGTGGCTGGAGGCAGATGAAAGGCAACTATATGTTGATGTTTTTCTTCCTTTCTGCCTCTCTCCCTTCCTCTCTCTCTGGAAATAATAAAATCTTAAAAGAAAAATAAGCCCTGGCTGGTAGCACAGTGGTTAAGGCACCGGCCTGCAAACCCAAAGGTCACAGGTTCGATTCCCCAGGAATTGCAGGGCATATAACCAGGTTGCAAAGCAGGTCTCCAGTCAGGTCTGTGGCTGGAGGCAGGTGAAAAGCAACCATACATTGATTCTCTCCCTCTCTGCCTCTCTCCCTTCCTCTCTTTCTGGAAATAATAAATAAAATCTTAAAAAAAAAAAAAGAAAAAAATATATATATATAATATCTAAGAATAAATTTAACCAATGATATATAAGACTGGTACTCAAAAAATTATAAAACACTAAAGAAAGAAATTGAAGAAGATGTGAATAAGCAGAATTATGGACCATGTTCATGGACAGGAGGAATAAATATCCTTAATATATCTATGCTATCCAAAGTAATCTGTAGATTCAACTTAGTTCCCATCAAGATACTAATGGTATACTTCACAGAATTATAATAAATATTCCAAAACTTTATATAGATTTTTTTTAAAAAGACTTCAGGGTAGGGAGGGGGCAGAGGGGAGCAAAAAGGGGATGGATGTAATACAACAACAATAAAATAAAATAAAAAAAGACTTCAAATAGCCACAGCAATCTTGAGAAAGAAGAACAAAGTTTGAGAAATCATGCTACCTGCTATCAAACTATACTAAAAGGCCACAGTATTCAACACAGCATAGTGCTAACAGAGAAGCAGAGACATGGATCAATGGAACAGTACAGTAGACCCAGAAATAAGCCCACACTTTTCTTGTTGATTAATATTTGAAAAAGGTGTCAAAAGCATACAATGGGGTGCATATAGTCTATTCACTAAATCATGTTGGGAAAATCAGACAGATAGGAGCATGTGCAAAAAGTGAAATTAGACCATCTTCTTACACTATGTACAAGAATAAACTTAAAATTGATTAAAATTTTAAATGTAAGACTTGAAACTATAAAACTTAGGATAAGCCATAGTAAAATCTTAGACATTTCCTGCAGGAATATTTCTTATGATATATCTTCTTTTGCAGGGGAAACAAAAGAAAACAAAGCAGACTATATCAAACTAAAAAGTTATGGCACAGCAAAGGAAACATCATATGTCTTATTTCATTTAATTCAACATGCCAAACTCTTTCCTAATTTAGGATCATTGTATAACACACTACTCTATTACTCCTGGAAAACACTTTCCATATTGTCTTCACTTAACTTAATTTCACCTTATTTTCCGTTTAAAAATGCAATGCCCTTTCTTAAGAAAGTCTTTCTTTCCATCTCCTGCCATCTTCCTGTCTTTTGCACTCAATGAGTTACTTTTATGTTTTTCATCACAGCATTTGTATCTATTGTAATTCATTTTTGAGGATTCTCTGTTGAATTTTGCTTATCCTCAAACTCTAAGCTCACTTACAGATGATACTTTAATTTTCACTAAATATACCCCATTTTCTAGCATGATACTCTGTACTGAGTTGTCATTAGTGCTAGTTAAATGAATAAAAAGATTACCAAAAATTCAACAAAATACTCTATTGCTAGCACAGAATCGTGTATCTATTATACAATAAAAACCTATTTAACTGAATTTTAAAAATTTTATAATACACTCATAATTTAACACTCATAATTTAAGTATTCTAATGAACAAATGACAAAATCTTTTTAAATTTAATTTGGCCAACATATACTGATTGAACATTTACTATGCCCAAATCATTTTGTTAATCTCTAGTGAGTCAATGGTAAAATCACCACATATTTTCTGCCTTCAAAATGCAAGATCATTAGGCAGTTTTAAAGACTGACTGAAGATCATCCACTCAGTAAGTCATTAGCCCACGCAGAACCCACGCTTTTTTAAGAGGTGATGGCTTTGCATTGATATCCTATCTTCTTGGATTCAGTGCTTATGAAACCAGCATTTATATTCTTACTCATTTCCCATGCATTTACTGAGAGACTGCACTGAGCCTGACACCGCCCTGAAAACTGATCAAATGTTTAACAGAAATTGTAAGTAAGGAGTTATCTGTGGTCTTAGACGATGCGCAAATTTTTATCACTTTATAGCCCTAAACCCTCTAACAACAGACCAAATCAGTCTTAGCGATAACACCTTAATACCATCATAAGTCCAAAATTAATTCAAAATACGCAACACTGTATAATTCACTATTTTTATTAAATATTTCTTTTTTATGTTCTATCCAAGTCAAAAATCTAGTATAGCTCTATATAGCCTATCATGTTAGAATTAAATTCTAATTCACATTCAAGTCTTTCAATCTTTTATCACCTCATATAACTTCTGTCTCCAAAAAGACTGTTTTCTAGTTATTTCCTTTGAAGCCAAGAAACACAAACCAGGTCAGAAACCTGTTAAGCTCTGAAAATGGGATCCACCATAGGAAATCTGAGGCATGAGTCCTTAGACTTTAAGACCATGCAAACCAGGCAGTCATTTATTTTTCAGCTCAGCACCCTCTGAGATAGGAAGCAGTTGGCTCCATTTGAATGAGTTAAAAATAGACTAACCAGCAGTTAAAATTTTCAACACAGCAAAAAGCAGTGAGGACAAGGTTTATTCTTTGATCACTAAACGTATGCTTCATTGAGTCTGATAATGGGGCATGACGTGAAGAATGTTAGCTATCCGTACTGGAGTCTCACATTACCTGGTTTTACTTAGTCATCAGTGTAATTTATCTAAGGGCAACTTGCAGATATAAAAAGCGCTCAGCTTGAAGCCTTCTAGCTTACACAGCAGGAGTCTTCTATACATTTTGCTGCTGGTCAGGAAATTCTTATTTATAGAATAGGGATCCTTGTTAAGATTTGACTGCATTGGCTTGCAGGCGGAAAACTTGATTTTTAGTTTTTATTTTTTGCCAGATTGATCCTATTTTCAGGAGGCTGGTATATATTCAGAATTAAGCATCAGCTCAAAATACAGAAAACACAGTAACCAGAATGACAAAAAATTATTTTAGAATGCAACGTCTTTCTTGTTGATTTAAATGCACTAGGTGCTTTGGGGGAAAGAGGGAGAGTTATAGGTAATAGTTATAATTAAAGCCGATTGATATGGTGTTCTCTGAGAAGTTGTAATTTGTGAGGCAGCCCATGCTAGAATAGAGGAAGGTTGGTAATAATATTCTGCTGGATTCAGCACTATTTAGAGAAAAAAACATTTATTAAGTTGAAAAAGTATAAATGCACATTACAAAAAAGAAACATTTTTAACTACATATAAGTGAGGAAAAAAGACAATTCTAATATCAAATAATAGCATCTTTGAATATCCCACAACAAACATTAAGTGGGTTACTGTCAGATATTTGCTATAAGGGCTCCAGGTTTTCCTTTGATCCTGCCAGAAGACATTGATGGAGCTACTCCTACTGCAGGGTAGATGCACAAACAATAGTTGCCTTGATCAGTGCAGAACAGAAAGTAAAGGCACGGGTTGCAAGCCAGGTCTCCAGCCAGGTCCGTAGCTGGAGGCAGGTGAAAGGCAACCTTACATTGATGTTTCTCTCCCTCCCTGCCTCCCTCCCTCCCTTTCCCTCTCTCTAAAAATAAAAATAAAAATAAAATCTTTAAAACAAAGAAAAAGTAAAGGCATAGAATTCTTAGTCATACAAAAGATGTAGAAATAAGGGATCTGAACTGAGAATCAGATTAATTCCTTGGATCCACTACCATCTCCCCATTTTCCCTTTTTTTCCTTCCACCCACCCACCCATCCACCCATCAATTAGGTTTTAGATATTAAATACAAGTTGTGAGCCAAGCACTACCTCTACAAAGGAGCTTACAATTTAATGAGAAACAAAATAATCTAAACAGACAAATTACAACACAAGTCTAGAAAGTGCTGCTACCGATTTTAACAGAGAGCAGAACAGAAGCATTGTGGATTTAGAGAGAGCCTCTCTATGGATGGGGATTCTTAAAGTATAAGGAAGAATTTGCAGGAAAAAAGAAGGGGAACATAGTCTACATAATCACAGCAGCATATCAAAAGATTCAAATTAGTAGATGAAGCTAACAGCAGCAGTGCCGGTATTACCTCTGAAAAGATGAAAAGTTAAAGGGGCTGTTAGCTATATAGAGGGCATTGATGAGAAACAATTCAAGGCTGGATTTTATGTGGCAGGAAAAAAAAAGATTTTTATTTTTAACTTTTTAAATTATAGGCAACATGCCATTAAAGATATTTTAAGTTCTGGCTGGTGGCACAGTGGATAAGGTGCCAGCCTGTGAACCCAAAGGTCACTGGTTCAATTCCCCAGCCAGGGCACATAACCAGGTTGCAAGCCAGGTCTCCAGCCAGGTCCAAAGCTGGAGGCAGGTGAAAGGCAACTATACATTGATGTCTCTCTCCTTACCCTTCTCTCTAAAAATAATAAATAAAATCTTTAAAAGAATAAAAATAAAATAAAATTTTTTAAAAAGATATTTTTAAGTGAGATGAGATGTCCACATATTTTTTGCTTAAAAATACTATCTTGAGTAGAACATTTGACAACTTAAGTGGAGATTGGCAATAACTGTGCAGAAAAGATATAATGACCTTAAAAAAGGGGCAGCAGAGAGTGGCAGATAAAGACCAGAGTGGCCCAACTTGAAAGATATATGTGAATAACACTTTACAGGATTTGAAGTGTGATATATTGGACTTTGTTAATTAGATATTTATTTACTATTTGAAATTTGATATTTATATTTTAATCACTCAACAGATTATACTTTGTTTTAACAAAAGAACTTTTGTTTTGTCATTAATACCTTCTTTTAAGTTTGTCATCCTATATATATTATTGACACCTCTGTTTTTCAAAACTCTAGAATACACTGTCTATACGTATATACACATTATGAGAAAGGCACTTCAGACCTTGAATATCATGCTAATATTAATAAAATTATTTAGTGTTTTTAAAATTACTTTTATAGAACTTAAGTCATGTGTTTTTCTGACCAATCAGGAAAGCATTCATGAAAAATTATGGCATTTAGAGGCTTTAGTAAATTAGCCAGTGTCACACAAGAGTTAATATTCCAACATTGACATTTTGACTACAAATGTGGAACCTATTTTCCTACACCATACTATCTATTTTATAGATTTCTTCATGTTGTCAGTACATATTTGATTTATTTTTCTTTTATAATTTTGGATCTCTATGCCTTTACTAAAGACTGACAATTTTACTGTAATCACAGAAAAACTGAAGTTAGTAAAATATTCAGTCATTTAAAACATACTGGATGGAAAAGTAGGGTAATGGGGGACCTTAAAATATTTATTTTGAATCTAATGAGAAAGAATTATTTGAAGTGTTCTACTTTGTAAAGTACATAACACATTTAGTTGTTGTTCAATAGATGTAAAATGTAATGATTATTACTAAAAAGGCATCAGTGTTGGAAGTCTATGTACTAGAAACAAAGGCATGAGCCATCATTCAAAACAAAGAAATTAGCATCAATGTTATAAGGTTCATAAATTTTTAGTCTTGGCTCTTTATGCAAGGATATCATAGACACATAGTCAATAAAATGGAAGCTTTTGCATTAAATACACTTTGTTGAAAGGTTCAAAATTTGTTATGCTTGAGGTCATAAAACTCCTGTGTGATGCAGCATTCAGTAAACAGTGATCAGCTTAATTTAAAAACCAAATTTATTGCAATAAACTTATCTTGACTCAATTACTGCTCTATAGTGATGAATGTTTACCAATGGCCAATGAATCAATTCTCTCAAATAATTCTTAAAACCTTTAACAATGTACCATTAAAGGCATATGACCAGGTTGACAGGATTGTCATTCTCATGGTCTCCATCTAGCTTCCATTGGATTTATATAGTCTTACAGAGTTTGATTTTTTAAAACTTTGATTAGAGAAAATATGAACCATGCTGAGGAAAAAGGCAATTCCTCATGAAAACCCTCCCCCCATTTATGAAACAAAAAGTCCTGTTTCCTTAGATCTCTATTATATTTAATATTGCTGAGATACAGTAGAATTCCAAAACTGGATAAAAAGGGAAAACATTATAACTTCCATAATGTAGAAAACATTATTGCCCTGTGTTTTCTCATTGTCAAAAAATTTTTTAAGTATAAACTTCAATTACTGTCTCTAATTATCTATTTCCCAACAGTATAAAATCTAGTGTCATTAAATCTATCATTCCACTAAATGACCTTTCCATTAAAAAAAAAAAGTAACAGTTACTTCTCAGCTTTCTTAAATGAAATCTTAGTGTCATTAACTACTAAGGAACATTTCTATCTTTCAATTTTTTTCTTTCTTTATCTTCATTATGTTCATCAGGGACTGTCAAAATGTAATGTGTTTCATAATCTATTGTGTAGCTTTTTAAAACGTTTAGGTCCCAAAAATGTCAATCCATTTACCTTTGTTCAACCCTATAACACAAAACAGTTTAAGGTAGGAAGAGCAAAATTTTAAAATAGTGTCAGTTTTTACCGTGTATTTTCTAGTTGTTATGTTAGTATTAGTGATTATCTTTGCATTCGAACTGATTTTTAATTTCATATTTTATATCTATAAATATTAACTAATATTTTGTGATTCTCACACATTAGCTATCCACAAATCAATTATTTAAATGCTTCCCCTTCCTCTCTTCCTCATTCTTTTAGTGTTTTTTTTCAATTTGTCAAACATGTGCTTATATGTATATTTTATTTATTACCTTTGACTGAGTGTTGCCACTTCAATTTAAAATAATAAGTAATTTGTCTTTTATTCAAAGTTTCTGGCATCTATGGTTAGATGACATTATCCTCCAATAAAATTCCCAGAACAGCATATATTCACAATATACTCTGGAGTTTTCAATGTTGCAAACTTGTTTTCTACATCCATAACATTTCAAGGGTGGCTTGCTTGATGTGAAAGCTTTGGGTCATCTTTATTTAAATTTCTTGGAAATGTTGTTTCCCTGATGTTTTACTTTGTACATCTTTTAAGGAAAAGAAATGTTTTCTTTCTTTTAAATTATTTGATTTTACTGCCTGGAAGCTCCCCAGAGACTAGAAAGCTCTCCAGACACTTATAAATGTTATGCGCTTTCTCAAAGATTCTTCAGAATATTGTCTTCAGAATCCAGATTATCTTATCATGTCTTTTGTGATAGTTTTGTATGGGGAGAGATGGCCACAGAATAAAATGAATGCAAACATTTATTTCATAACTGTGCAAATGGCACATTTCAGTTGAACCAAAACTGTCTCAGGAACTAGCTGGATTCTGGCAACATAATATGCATTGAATGCAATCTCCTTTTCAGAGTTTAAAGAAAGAAGCATCTATTACCAATGTCTATGAGGCATTTCTTCAGCTGACATGTGTAGTGAAACCCTTTCACACCTTGATCTATCACTAGCCTTTTTAAACAGTCATTTGAGTTAAGGTCAGCACCATCATTTCTACTGGCAAAACAGTATTTTGCTATCATCGCAAATGTTCTTAATGCTATTATTCTGGAAGTACAACCAGCAATTATTCAAAGTCATTAATGTGGTTATTTGTGTTCCTGGTCCTTATCTTCAATGTACTAAAATACAATTTCTATTTTGAATACAAGCTGAAAATATCTGCATTGCATTACTGAAACAGCAGATGCCAATTTAATAGAAAAACATTGTTTAATTCATCCAAGACCTGCACCTACAGTAGCCGTAAAGTCAAACGCAGCTGCCTTGATTGCGGGGAGATGAGGCTTTCAGGGCCCTTTCAAATCTGAGGTCATGCAATAAACTATCTTTAAAATGGTCTTCTGCCTTCTAGTTTTCTAATTTCTAAGTGAAATTGCTTCACACCTTGAGGGAATGGGACTAACCATTAAAATAGACATTTAAAAGATAATTTATTTTGAAAGAGTGACTGAGATGATAGTAGAAGGAAATGAAAAGATCAGTGTTAACTACCAACTGATATGGCTTCAAACATATGCTCTTTATGAGCCAGAAGTTCTTCAGAGTCACTGCAATTACAAATCAAGAGCTTTTCCTGTGGGTTATGAAGAGAGACCTTCAAATGCTCTGAGGAAGGCTGCCAACTCCCTCAGCATTCAGCCCTGGGCATGACAGCACTCTAGCCACTTGCAAGGAAAGGAGCCCATATCAGTGATGACTTGGACTCTCACACTGACCAAAACTAACTGAATTTTTATTACCAGGACTTTAACATTCAGTGCTTACACTACTTTGAAAATAGATAAAATCAAGCACCATTAAATAGATGCCTTAATTTTAAAATAGAAATGAATGGGTTATCATAAGTAAAATAATTCATTTCTTAAATTTGCATTACTTTCACTCTATTTTTTCCATTAGCATTTATTCTCCCTATGCCCTCTTCAACTTCCACCCATGTTCTTCCTCCACACAATCACCACACTGTTGTTTGTGTCCATGAGTTCCTTCTCTCTTATATTCTTCTTTATAAGACTGTTGTCTAGGAGCTGAGTGAAATGTATTTCAATTCAACAAAATAGTTATTTTTTAATTAGTAGCTAAGAAGACAACATACTGACAGAAGACTGAAATTGGAAGCCCACAAGTGAGGATAAAAACAAACTTACAAAAACAAAGCAAAGAAATAAATAGAGAAGGTCACACCACTAAGACAGTAAATCAAAGCAGACCAACCCAAGAAGCAGAAACAAACAAGAGCCACCTAAAATGGGGAGACAAAGAAATAAACCCTCAGCAAATGGAAAGGAGGAATCCCCAGGAAGAGTGCAAAATGAAATAGAGGCAAGCACAATATCAGACATGGAGTTCAAAATAATGATGATAGAGAAGATAAATGAGCTCAGCAAGTTCAAAGAAAACTATAAACAACTCCAGGGGAACTACAAAGAACTCCAGGGAAGCTACAAGGAACTTACTGAGAACTATACCAGCATTAAAAAGAACATAGAAACCATCAATAACAGCCAGAAGGAAATGAATACAATTTCTGAGTTGAAGAACATAGTAGAAGGAATCAAAAGCAGGTTAGAGAAAGAAGAGGATCAGATCATCAAGCTGAAGCTCAATGTAGAAAAAAATGCCCAGGCATTGCAACAAAATGAAAAAAGACTAAAAGAGTATGAAGAGGTTTTAAGAGAGCTGCATGACAATGTGAAATGTAATAACATCCATATCATAGGGATACCAGAAGGAGAAGAGGAGGAGCAAGGGATAGAAAATCTCTTTGAAAAAGTAATGACAGAAAACTTCCCTAACTTGAGGAGACAAAAGGTCATGCAAACTCAGGAAACACAGAAGATCCCAAGGAAGTTGAACCCAAACAGGTCCCTCCAAGACACATCATAATGAAAACGGCAAATTTAAAGACAAGGAGAGAATCCTAAAAGCAGCAAGAGAGAAACAGCTAATAACATACAAGGGGGTTCCCATCAGGTTATCAGCTGATTTCTCAACAGAAACACAACAAGCCAGAAGGGAATGGCAAAAAAATATTTTAAGCAATGAAAAACAAAGGCCTACAATGAAGAATACTCTACCCAGCAAGGCTGTCATCAAAATGGAAGGTGAAATAAGGAGTTTCCCAGACCAAAGAAGTCTAAAAGAATACATCTCTACCAAACAACCAGCATTGCAAGAGATGCTAAAAGGTCTGCTTTAAGAAGAAGAAGAAACAGAGACAGACAGAAACACAGGTACAAAGGTAAATGGATTAAATGCCCCAGTCAAAAGACATAGGGCAGGTGAATGGACAAGAACCAATTTTAACTGATGAATGCTTTAAAGTGATGTTATAAATAGATATTACTAAATAAGGTACAATTTTGTATATTACTTGTATCTGCATAACTGCAGGTTAAGTTTTCTTAGATTGGAATAATTTCACAATATGGAAAAATCAGATTACTTGCAATAACTCAGAAAAATTGAATGCATTTAAGGAAGAAGAAAAACCTAAGAAAATGTAGATGGATATTACATAGAAGACATACAATCTTTCTCAGTCACTGTTATAAAATATGTGCTTATTTGTGCGTGTGTAATATATAGATTTTGTTAGCAATTTATGTTTTAAATAGCAACCAACTGGTTATGGGTGTGCTAAGAAATCAGTCAATCTTTAGGTTAGAAAAGATGCTGAGAATGAAGACCAATTTGGATGGAATTTGCAAACTACTAAAGTATATGATTCAAGTATGCTTAGTGAAATAAACCAGTCAGTGAAAGATAAATACCATATGATCTCACCATTACAAGACAATAATGAACAAAACAAACAAACAAGCAAAGAGAACCAGATAAATGAATATAATGACTAGACCTTCAGTGGGCAGTGGTGAGGGGATGAGGAGACAAAGAAGGGGAGCAGTTTAGTCAAGGAATTAGTATGGAAGAACCATGGACATGGACAAGTGGGATTGACTTTTAGAGGGAAGTGGGTGGGTGGGGAAGGGGACAGAGGGGAGTAAAAAGGGGATGGATGTAATACAACAACAATAATTTTTTTTAAAAAGAAAGAAATAGCAGAATGCTCTGGGATCATTAAGAGTATTAGTACATGGACAAGAATCAGGGGGCATCCATTACAGCACATTATATCCACTCATGTATTAAAATAATTGCCATTGAAATCTTCAAAGTTCAATTTGGAGTTTTAGAAGCTAAAGAATAATGATAGAGTTTGGAATGACTTCTTAAGAACCCTTAAATTATTTCTGATCTCAGGTAAACTTTAATTTTCTTGACATTCACACATTACATATGATCCTTTCCTGAACGCTTCGAAGCTAATGAGATGTTACTGTGTGTGCCTATAAATGTGCATGTACACATTATTTAGGCAGTTAAATTTTACTTAGACACAGCTAAAATATTATGCTCTATACTCACACAAATTATTCAGTGAGGTCAAATGTGAACAGGGATGGCTTGAATGGAAATGGTAGTATGTGTATCACCAAAATACTTCTCACCTCTTTAGCTGCATTATAGCTTTCATGGAAGTAAGTAAAAATCATAATATCTGCTTTAAAAAACATACCATAATTTTTACATAAGAATGCTGTCCCTTTCTTCAAGATTGTGTATAACCAGAATCAGCTTCACAATACGCAGTCAACTATAAAGCAGCATTCGAGGGTAGATTAAAGAGTTTGGAAGGCCACAAAATATCTCCCCTATTACAAATGACAAAATGAGCTCCTTTCATATTACTATTTTGGGTTTTAAAATGGTTTAACCTAGTAAGACATTTTTTATTTAAATAAAAATACCCAAGGGGCTGGAATATTTCTTATGCTGTTGTCAGTGTCTGCATTAGTGGGTTCCATTGACAGCTAGCAGACACATGGGAGGGAAGGCAGGCACCCCCGATGCACAAGCCTGGAGTCCCAGGTTGGGCCCAGTATCAGCCTAAACAACTCTATTCTTAATCCTCTTTATTTCATTTAACTCTTCAGGTTAAATAGGCTCATTTTATTGGTCATTTTAGGTTTCTTGGAAACCAACCATGATATATCTGAAAGTTTCAATTTAAAGGTAGCCCTGGCTGGTGGTACAGTAGATAAGGCACCAGCCTGTGAACCCAAAGTTGCTGGTTCAATTCCCTGTCAGGGCAAATAACCAGGTTGCAAGGTCTCCAGTCAGGTCCATAGCTGGAGGCAAGTGAAAGGCAACCATACATTGATGTTTCTCTCCTTTTCTTCCTCTCTCCCCACCCTTCTCTCTAAAAATAATAAATAAAATCTTAAAAAATAAAAATAAAGATAAATCTGAAATAACTGGCTTTATTTCCACCATTTTATACTGTATTTAGCCCTCCATGAGCTCAGTTTATATTGCAGTTAGAAGCTGGAACAAATCTTAAACTGTTTTCATTATTTTATTATTTTTTATTCTTGGGAGTAATGAATTCATGCATAGAATTTTTAAAGTAATGTATTATTAAAAAGTATATTATGAAAAACCATGATCCCTTGCCTCTACCCTTCCCTGCTAATCCTTCTGTAAGAACAAACCAGCTCAATATTTTAACTCTTCAACTGTTTCTTCTTGTATTTGCCTCCATGTTTCAGAATGGTACCACTCTTAGGTAAGGCAAGCATGGATCTAGTTCCAGGAAAGCAGCCTGAAATCAAACTACTCTTGCCAAGTAATGCAAGGCTTTCTTTCTTGGGACCCTGTAAGATTTAACTGCCATGATGTTTCTAACTTGCTGATTAGGGGTGACTCTCATTTCTCTCAGACACAGGACAAGTTCAGACCCTGGACTACCTACTCACCCCTGTTGACGCTTGGCCAAGAGCCCCATTTATGAGCCTGTGTCATGAATCTGACCCATCCATGTTCCAATCAGCCACCGGTTTAGGTCTACAATTGCCGAATGTGTGTGCCCTGTGCCACTAGCGCTGTTCACTGTTAGGCAGTCCTGCTGGAGTGGCTGTGCCAACTATCCAAGTGTTCTCACAACTGTTACTCCACAATACCAATAAGCTCTTCTCATCAACTTGCTCTAATTTCTTCCAATGGACAAAGAGATATATGCTCCAGAAGTAGTTTTTATCTGTGCTAGGTATAAGACAAATAGTCCTTCTATGAATGGGGCTATTCTTCCTCTACCCAACTCCCATTTACTTTCTGCTGCAGGAGGTGAATAAAAGGCAAAGGTGTGGCCACATCAAGAAATCACATCCTAGGAATATGGGTATTATAGTCTAAAGCAGTACAGAGAAAACCTAGTTGAAGGGTATCATTTCACACGTATGTTAATATGAGTATAATTCTGAAGTGTAAATTTAAAATACCAGAAAACTAATTTCCATTCACATACTTTTGTTGTACTCTAGATAAGACTTTCATTTGTGATATTATCAGTGTAACACACTAGTAGCTTTTCAGAGTCACAGGAAACCAGTAGTCACAGAAAGTAATGATGTAAACAACATTAAATAAGTGCATTTAGAGAACTGTAGAGCAATATAAACAGTTTCTGAAAAAATATTGCATAATTAGTAATAATAGCATTGCTAGCTTTCTTTTTATGGGAGTAGAAAGATACAAACTTAGCCCAAATGGCAATAAAGAATGCAATGCTATGGTTTCTGGGCCTGAACAGAAGATACTAACATACTAAGACACTAGCATGTAAATACCTCTTTTCTGCATCTGCAATAAATCAATCCTGATATCTTGCATGGGCCCATGAACTTTGTCACACATATTAAATCAAAGTGTTTATATAAAAAGGGGTACCACAGAAGTATTATCTTGTGTCCCACATGCTCTAAGGGAGACCCTCTTTATAATTTAAAGTGTCACTATTACCTGATTTCACAAATTTACATATTATCTCTGGGCCTTTTTTATAGAAGATCAGAAATGTTCTTTCTTGTACTTAAGTGTTATGCTCTGTTCACTCATAAAAATACTTTCTCTTCATCCTGGCAATTTCATAATTTTTGTTAAATATTTTGTGCTTGCATTTTACAATTTTTAAAAACATTTATAGCTAAACTATACACTGCAGCAATCATTCTTGCATTTCCCTTTGAGCCTATTGTGTGTTAGCACCTTGTTGAATTATGTAACTTTCTCTTACTTTAGACTCTTATTTTGATGGAAGACACTATCTCAATAAACTCCAAAGATGTGCATGGAAGATAAAATTTACATGTTTTGTATATCTGAAAATATCTTCATTCTATACTGCACTGGAATAGTTTGTCTCAGTGTGGAAGATTAAGTTGGGAATAGTGCTGTCATTTTGATTTCCAATCATTTTATGTGACTGATTTTAGATAGATGACAGATGTTGATAGTTTCCTCAAAATATATCTTTGAGAGTTCAAAAATTACACAGTGATATATCTTGTTTTGGATAATTTTTTATTAATTTCTTTGGGCCCCTATACGTGGTCTTTTCTATCTGAAACCTCATCTCACTTCTACTAAGGGAAACCTTAGTATAAAATTTTGGTATCTTTCCTAATAAACATTTCTATATTTTAAAACTCCTTGCTTAAATCTCTAATTTACTTGGCTTTATTGACCAGTTTTTCTTTTTTCTGTATTTTTAATATCCTCAACTTTCTCAAACAAGCTTTCAGATAAAATTTTACTTCTGTTAAAATTTGCTTTAAAATTTTCAATACCTGTTTAAATTCTCTAAATATTCTATTTCTAAAAAACTATAGCATCCTATTTTTATATGTTATGGTGCCATATCTCCTCTTGATATTATAGTTAATGCACTTATTTTTGAAATTTTCTTCTCTAAATTGTCCATGTTTTAGGTTCTGTGTTTTTTTGTTTTTGTTGTTTTTTTTTTCTTTCTTTCTTTCTTTTTTTGTATTTACACATTTTACCCTAGTGCCTGTATTTAAGTTGAGATGAATTTTTCAAATGTGTTAACTGTCAGTTCCTATTTAATTTAATGTTTAGGAATTAACAATTGATTCTACTATATGTGATATGAAGAAGACTAAATTATTAATGTGTTTTATTTATTTGGTGAACTAGAGCTGTTTCACTTGATGATGCATAAATGTCAGCTTTCATTACATTTTAAAAAAATGTTGGGTCAGACAGTTCTTCCTAATTGGTAGTATAAGCCTGGCTTTCAGGATTTTTAGAAAGCTGAAAAAGAGAATTGTGTTGAGATCTCAGAATTTGATAAAAAGACATTAATCCTTCCTTTTTAATATTCTCACTCAATCCCTTTAAATTTTGCTAATATATTGAAGTCTAGAACTAATTGGTTTTAATTTTCCGTAGTGTAGACATATTTTTCTACTTTTCTAGAGAGTGGATAGTTACCTTGTTATGCAGGATAAGAAAGGAAACCTTGAATAAAATTAAAATGTTTTTAAACAGTTCAAAACATTCTTCCTATTTTCATTCCCATCCCTTATCTTTGCCCTCATTGAACTGCTGTCTCCATTTCAAGGGACTATCTGGTTTTTCAGAATAAATAGGCTTGCTTATCATTGGCTTCTAATTCTGCCTGCTGACAGGTTTCAGCTTTCTCTCCTATACTAATTAGCCACTACTCATCATTTTTCCAAAATTAGAATGTTATCTTTCAAATGATATTATTTCCTCAGTGTTTCCCATTGATATCTTTAACTTAAAAAAAAACAAAAACAAAAACAAAAACAAAAAACTGTTTCTTTAAATTCCACAACAGTTTTGGATAGGACATTCAGGCACATAGTGCAAATTCCATCTGTTATAATTATTCTGATGATGGTATTAATGCACTTGCTGTCATTAGAAATGTGTTGCTTTTGCATGCAATTGTCTACTCAGACAATAGCAGGATTGGACCTGAAACTCTAGCAATCTAGAGTCCCTCCTTCATCCTTTTCAGAAATATGCAATATCAAAACTTCTGATGTTCTCTTTGACTGAAATTATCTCCTATAGAAACTTCTGAATACAAGGAAGGATATAATGGCAACATCAGGATGTAGAGACAGTTTAATTTGGAATCAAAGTTTGTTCTCTGATAGTTGAGTATGGTGATATGGTGATATGTTTTTCTTGAAGTGGATCTATATAAATTTCTGACCCCAGTTTGAAATTATTACCCCTAAACAATTACGAGCACCCACAACAAAGAAAACTACTTTTTTTTGGTATGTGTGAAGACTATAGATATCACTTTTAGTCCTACCCTAAAGAAGCTCACTTTGTAGAGCTTAAACAGATTAATCGTAACATAGATACCTGAGCTCATGGAGCCATGAAGAAATAATTGAGAGATCAGAGGAGAGAACAGCCTGGGGGATTAAGTACACCCCAAAACGGATGGCTTCAGTCTGTATGGAGGATGGAGAGTAGGCTTTAGACTCCTATTCTAAGCAAAGGAGACTGGGGGCAACAAGACACAAAGTTGTGAAGGTGCATGATGTGTTCTTCCCAAGTGTGTTCACTGTGACTAAAGCAGGGGTGTGCAACTTTTGTTGTCAAACTCCCACATATTCCAGTGAACTGCAATGTGTCTTTGGCTCTTGGACCAAAGTGTTGCATGCTACAAACCAAGCACAGATTGCACAAGCAATTCAACTGCTTGAAAAAAATATATGTTTCTCATAATATGGAGACATTTAAGATATACCAGGGAGTAATGGAATCTGCAGACTTGCGAAAAGGAAAATTAGGAAACAAGGTGATGGAGTTAGGGTGGGACTTAAGCTTGAATCCATTGACAATGAATGAGAAGTCCTGAAAAGGGCATATTTAAAGCTGATGACTTTAAAAAAATTAAAGGCATAATAGATTTGCTTTCTAAGAATGTTATGCTACATAACAACTGGGGAAATGAAAATCCATTTATTTAACTTACAAGTTGGTTTTACCCTGTCTGTATCAATTAACTTCCTGTGTTTATATATCACATCTCCCACGGACCTTAGCAAGCCCAGCAAACTGGTTGTCCTTACACCTGATTGCCATTTTTCCCAATGTTTTAAGACCTGATTTATGCCATGAAGAGGAATAGTCTCGTCTCTCTCCCTGCCTAACTGCCCCCACCACCACCAGGCCACATCCCGTAAACCATACACTTAAGTACCATCATTCACTTGACCTGTTTGGCACAAGAACGCTTAGAAATTGCCACTTGAAAAGTAGAGATGAAGTAATGAGCACGCCAAGCAAACAGTTTTGGAACATGCACTCTGCCAGCATAGTCTGTTTTAGACAAACAATGGGAGGCTTAAAATAGCCAGCATGTCATGGTGCCCATTTCGAAATGAATAAAATGTTTTCGGTAACAAAAGGACGTTTGCTCTCCTTCACAAGGTCAGAGGCAGATTTAAAAAGTCTCTGTGATGCGCTATTATAAAGCTGGGGAAAAAATAGCATGACTTCATGGGTATGAAAGTCATATTTGTACTTTCTAGAGGCTTTTGGTTGTGAGTTTTCAAACTAATGATAAATTTCCCTTACAACTTAGCAACAGTTCCACATAATTATTTCTCCTTTTAAAAATGTATTTCTTTTTATAAGGTTATTACTTTTCATGTCCTAATGTAAAATAAATTTAAATACCATATAAGTATAAAAGAATACCCTATTTAGCTGTAGCTCATAAAGGATGGCATATTAAAATTAATAGTATGGGACATAGAATTAATTAAATTGTGCTATATAAATTTTCAAAACCTTATATTTTATATTCATACTGTTTGAAAATTATCTCTTGCCTGTAGAAACTTAAAATATAAACATAAGAAAGTTGGAGAAACTTAAAAACCTTCATATTGTCATTGTACTGGCATAAATTAATGGCACACTTAAAGAATATACATGAACTGAATTGAATAAATGGGCTTTTCATAGAGTTTGGGTGGGTCAAAAATTCATTATAGATAGTGAATTACCCAAGGAATAGCAACAATTGTAAGCTATTACCACCATTGGCTTGATGGGACAAGAGTCTAAAGCAGAACCTATTAAGATAGAAGAGAAGTTGACCAACATGAGTCATGGCCATAGAGGCTTACAGCCACTGCCCAAACTATAATATGACAAAAACATTGAGAAACATGATAGAGCAAAGGTGAATCATACTATCCTTTGAGATTGTCTTTCCTTTACACATTTTCAATTGCTGTTAGGAATAGGAAGGTTCATACACTACGGTCTATAGAGGCTGGTTACCCTCCCTAGTTACAGACTTGAAAAGAATATAAAACTTGTGGCTGCACCACTGCCTTTCCTGTTCCACATTCATTTGTCATACAACAGTCATATAATTCATTTAGATGAAGAAACTTCCATTAAACCAATGAAGGAAAAAATATGTACAATGTCACATCAGCCACCGTATAAAAGCAGGCTATGATTAAATCAATAAAAAATTAGTCACCAGTAGTACTGGTGTATATGTTAGCAGAATAAAAGGAGAGAGCGAGAATAATGAACAGCATAGCTACTACAGTTCTCATTTTGTTGCTGGTAGTAAATCCCAATCAGTAATCATTCTCTTCCCCTGCCCTTTGCCAATACCTCAGCTCTTTTGTTTATTTGCTTTGCTCTTTTAACAGGAATGACTCTAATTTTTGTGTCCTTATAGGTCCCCTCCATTTCTCTTTAGTCATCATGATTGAACATGAGCAAACTGAATGACACCCAAGTAAGCCTCTACATTCCCATTATTATCCTACCTGTCACAATGTGCAGCCATAATCCAGGTTCCCTAGGTTATGGAGATCAGGAATCCTGGCCAATAGAGCAGTTCAGAAGCATGCTGATTCAAATTGTCTGGAAGGAATTTCGACTTCTATTTGAAAATTGTTTCCTAGAGAAATTACTTTTCTCTTGAACACTAGTACTTCCAAACCTACCAAGTCCAAGATGGTGGGACTAGGAAAAAAGCATTTTATTAAATTAGCCGGTACAATCACTTCTGAGTTTACAAAGCCTCAAAAACTGGAAAATCTGAAGGAGGTTACACTATATGGATCATTGTTTTACAGCATTTATTATATCATGTAGGGTGACACACCAGTTAAGACACTGCGACTTCAATAAGCCTTTCCACTGTTCTATCACATGATGCACACAACCAGTGACTGTCATCAGCAAAGAACCATCACTGCATTTTTCTCCAGCATAAAATTCATTCTCTGGACAAAGATGATGCTCCTTTGGTATCTTACAGATGAACAAAGCATCCAGAGGTGATGCTGGCAAAACTTCTGCAGGGGAAAAGGCAAATATGTGTACAGAGTTTTGTACCCATTCTTCTAAGGCCCCTTCACGGTGGAAGTAATTCAGTATAATTAACCCATTGCTGGGTGGTGGACAGGAACATGTGCCTTACAGGCTAGTGGTCTATTGCTCTCAACAGCTGCAATAACCAGATCAGCCTTTGTGAGGACAGCACATGTGGTTAAGTACTTGCATAGCTTTTGTTCCTGCTGCTGTCTCCACAGGCATGCTGAACAAGCACAGAAAACAGTTGTGGAAAGAGGTTTACCGACATCTCCAGAATAAGTAATCTTATCCACCTGATCACTGATAAACTTCTCTAGCCAAGAACCCTCTACCTATCGGAAATTACATGACCACAGCTATAGTCACACTGCCTATTCTCTAAACATTTCTTCAGAAGACCCCTGTTCTAAATAACTCTTTATCTGTGCTTTCCAAGTCTTTGGCAAACTGCCCAGTTCATTAACCATTCTTCATAAATCTAATCTGTGAGGACCTCTATTCAGGGCTCATTTCTCCTTCTAGACACAGTAGACAATAGGATTTGCTGCTCCTAGTTCTTTTCTCTGGTACGTTTCCTTCTTACAATATTTATTAGGTGATAGACTAGGACTCTAAAATATCAAGTGGTGCCAAAAATCATGCAAATTCATCTATATGCCAGGCTGAAACTTAGTTGACTTGGTCTCCTATTAACTGCACACTAGAAACTCCACACTAGGTCACAGTTAAAGGTTCCAACTGAGATAGCAAAGGGTTTAGAACAGGTACCATTGGAATATGAGCCACATTTGCACGTAACTTACTTGTGCCCTCGAGACGTCTTTGGATGCATTCACAATATATTGTACAATTTTCATATAATAGAATCCTTTCTCTCATGTCCAGCTTTCTGATTAAATGTATCAGATAACACATATTTCATAATGGACATCTTAGGTTTCATAGTCACTTAGTGTTCCAGGATCAGACATTCTGCCTCTACATGGGGCTAAAAACAAGCCAGGACCTATTTTGCTAACAGTAAAATTTTTGTCAGCACAGTGTAGCATTGCCTTATTTCTACATTTGAGAGCTTGACTGTTATCCTCCTACTGGGACTTGCCAAAGGATTCAGACAAGTGCAATTTAGTTTATTGGGTTACATGATCCAAGGGGCAGGGTTGCTTTTGCTGTAGCCTGGATGTGGTGCAGAGCTGTTTCTTGCTCCGGGGAATGCTGAAACTGGAAGCATCACAGATTGTCTGGTAAATGGACCAGAGAATCACCTTCCTTTTCTTTTTGCCTCTAACTTCCAAAGACTCTCTCATCAAGTATTCTCCTTTCAATCTAACAGGTGATTCACAAAATAGCAACTTGCTTTTCCTTTTAAAAAAGATCTCTCGGCATGCCCAGAAAACTGGACTCATAGAATTTTCAGAAATGTGACAAACCCCTGAATCCTCTCACAAATTCTAGTAATCTTGTATGTAAGGCAACAAGGGTGTTTTTAATGTCCTACTCACCAAGTTCAATTAGCACAGTAGTACTAATGTATTAGACAAAGGTGACAGTCTGAGGGGTATCAAAATGAACAAATTTCTTACAGACTGTACCACAAGAGAGGACGTAAGAGCTGCCATAATTCTGAGCTAAGAAAGTAATGGTATACTCTTTTCCCTGAGAGATAAAGGTGAGCAGCTTCTGATGTATACTGATTGCATCGAATATAAATAATTTCTTAACTCAGTAGCTGCATACCGCTATTTTATTAATATCAATATGTGACAAGAGCTATCACAGTGCCACCCTTTAGCAAATTTACAATTATTTAGTTGTAAGACTTACTTGACTTTTGCACTGGCCCTAGCAGTATTATGTGGAGATAGATAAAGGACCACCAACATTGACACTGATGATGAAATAATTCTTCGAGATACATTATTACCTTTGGTTATTGTTTGGCTGAGGTCAGGGATGAGGTGAAAAGCCCAGGGATCTTTTCATGGTACTCCATGGGTGTGTCAGGGAAGCAACTAAGAATTCTGAATATTAATAAATATATTTATCGCCACTCTGCATTCTGGGACAGAGAAAATAATTACAAAATAAGTCCATGGATCCTCTTGACTCACTTTGAGATTGATGTGGACTGAGACTTCACCTATCCCCTGACTAACAAAATCACACAAATAATTAAATACTCCAAAAAACTTCATACGCATAAATGGAAGATTAACCTTGTGTTTATTCATATATCTCCAGAAAATATTACACTGATCTTCCCAATCTCCATTTTCCTTCACTTTTTGTCTTAAATAATGACTTTGGAAGAAAATAATGGTTGCCTTAGTGTTATATCAATGTTTTAACATTTAGGCTGGCCTTATTATTGAAAAAGTAAACAAATCATATAAATTTCTCTAGTATCATACCTCCCTCACTGATAATCCGACATGTATTTATTAAGCACATACTAGAGCTAGGAAGATCACTAGTACTTAAGGACAGAAATATGAAAATATATGTATTTTACCTTTCTCAAGTAGAACTTACAATCTTAGTTGGAAGCATACATACAAGTATTTCATTACAGGATGACAATAAATAGAAAGAAAAGTAGAGCAGAGATAACATACGTAAAGAAGATATTACTTGGTCTAAAAGTCATCAAAGACTTCCTAGGGACCAGACACTTGAGTTGAAATCTGAAGAATACATAGATATTAATCAAGGGAAGGAAAGTGGGATGAAGTATTAGTGAATCCAAAATTTCAAACAGATGGGAAAGTATGATGGTCTTGAAGAAAACAGGTGTAATGGAGGATTCTGAAAAGTACACATTAATGATCAGTCTCATATAAGTTTTATTTTATCATTGGAGATCATTTACTTTAAGTGGGTAAGTTTACATAAGTCAAATATATTGCAGATTATAGTAGGAAGTAAAAATAAATGCCTGAAAAAGCTCTCCTAATTCTATGTTACCCAGGTTTCAGCAATTAAAATAATTTTTCTGAAAATCAAGAAACTAGACTTATTCAACCCTTCTTTGCAAACAAAGCAGAGCTAACAATTATCTTAAATCCTGAGATAACTATACAATTTGAAAAATACATTGATAAAAAAAACAGCTCTATATATTCATACAGGTTCAAGGATACATAGAGGTTCAACATACATATCAACATATTGGAGTAATTTTGTATAAAAATGGAAAGAGATTGAAGCAAGTAAAGGAAGGCATAAAAGAAGTAATAAAGATGAAGTATGTCAGGAGTTACAGTCAAGATGGCAGAGCAGGTACAGGCTATGCTTGCCTCCTCACAAAACTACATCAAAATTACAACTGAACTATAGAAAAACCACTCTTGAGAACATCCTGAAGACTAGCTAAATAAAACTCTTATAACTAAGGATGCAGAGAAGAAACCTTATTGAGACTGATAAAAGGGACAGAGATGCATCATGGGCTGGTTGCATTTTTATGCATTAAAAAAAACTACCAGAAAGAGACATTAGCCCTGACTGGTGTGGCTCAGTCTACTGGAGCATTGCCCCAGAACCCATGGTAGATCCCCAGTCTGGGCACATATGGGAGGCAACCAATAGATATTTCTCTCTTACACTGATGTTTCTTCCTCTGTCTCTAACAGGAATTTTTAAAATGCCCTCAGATGAGGATTTTTTTTTAAAAAGTGAAATTGTAAAAACAATCCTATTTATAATTGTATCAAAAAGTTAAATACCTAGGAATATATTTAACAAAGAGGTAAAATACCTATACTTTGAAAATTCATAAGATATTGAGGAAGAACTGAAGGTACAAAAATAGAAGCATAAACCATGCAGAATTAGCATTGTTAAAGTACCCATATAACCTAAAACAATATATAGAGTCAATGTAATTACTATAAAAATACCAATGGCATTTTTCACAGAGCTAGAACAAATAATCCTAAAATTTATCTGGAACCACAAAATATCCCAAATAACCAAAGCAATCCTGATGAATAAGAACAAAGTGGAAGTTATCATGTTACCTAATATAAAACAATACAAGATTATAGCTACCAAAGTGCCATGGTAATGGCAGAGAAAAGACACATACATCAAAGGAAAAGAGTAGACAGCCCAGAAATAAACCTATGTCTATATGGTCAAGTAATCTATGACAATGCAGCAAGGATATGCAATGAGGTAAAAACTGTCTCTTCACGATAAATGGTATTAGAAAATTGGATACATGCAAAAAATAAAACTAGATGAGTTTTTCTACACCATATCCAAGAATAAACTCAAAATAAATTGAAGACTTACAATGAAGACCCAAAACTATAAACTCCCTAGAAGACAGCATAAGCAGTATACTCTGGCATTGCTGTAATATTTTTGTATATGTCTCCTTAGGCAAGGGAAACAAAAGAGAAAATAAACAGACTACATCACACTAACGAGTTTTTGCACAATGAAGGAAATCATTAACAAAAATGAAAGGCAATCTACTGAATGGGATAATACATTTGTCAATGATGCATATGATAAGGCATTAATATCCAAAATATATAAATAACTCATCAACTTCACATTAAAAAATCTAAGGCCCTGGCTGGTGACACAGTGGATAAGGCACCGGTCTGTGAACCCAAAGGTTGCTGGTTTGAGTCCCAGCCAGGACACATAACCAGGTTGCAAGCCTGATCTCCAGCCAAGTCCGTGGCTGGAGGCAGGTGAAAGGGCAACCATACATTGATGTCTCTCTCCCTCTCTGCTTCTCTCCCTTCCCCCTCTCTAATAAATAAAATATTTTTAATTTAATAAATAACTAAATAATCTAATTAAAAATGAACAAAGACTCTAAATAGACATCTGTCCAACAAGGACATGCAGATGGCCAATAGACATATAAAAATATGCCCAATGTCACTAACCATAAGATAAATGCAAGTTAAAACCACACCGTGTTTGTTATCATCTCATACTTGTCTTAATGGCTGCCATCAATAAATCAATGAATAAGAAGTATTGGCCAGAATGGGAAGAAAAAGAAACCCTCATGCACTGTTAGTGAAACTGAAAATTGCTGCAGCCACTATGAAAAAACAATATGAATATCTTCCTCAAAAGATTAAATTAGAACGACCATATGACCCAGCAATCTCACTTCTGGGTATTTTTCTGACTTCAAAATACTTCTTCAAAAAGATATATGCACCATTACCTGTATTATAGCATTATTTACAGTAGCCAAGATATGCAAGTAACCTAAGTCTCCACTGGAAGACAACTAGATGAAAAAGAAGTAGTACATCTATAAACTGGGATATTAGCCATAAAAATGAATGAAATCTTACCATTTGAGACAACATGGATTGAGCTAGATACCATACTATGTGAAATAAGTCAGAGAAAAACAAATACTACATGATTTTATTTACATATCTTAAAATAAATGAACAAACAAAACAAAAACAAATGCTTAAATACACAGAACTAATAGTTGCCAGATGGGAGGGTGTCTGGGGCCATAGGTAAAAATGTGAAGGGATTAAAAGGTATAAATTATGAGTAACAAAATAGTCAAGGGGATATAAATTGCAGAATAAGGAATATAGTCAGTAATATTGCAATAACTCTGTGTCTTGTCAAGTAGATACTAGACCTATTGGGGCAATCACTTTGTTAAATTACATAAATGTCTAACCATCATGCTATACACCTGAAACTAATATAATATGAATGGTACCAAATTGAAAAATTAAAAAATATTTTTAAAATGTAGTATACCATAAACTAAAGGTGTGATTAATTTAATTTTTGCACCTGAGGTCTACTAAATAAGAAAAAAATTAAAGCATTATACTCAATGGGATGCATATGAATACAACATAATTCTGAAACTTATTTTTTACCTTGGATAGTTGCCTTTAAAGTATTTATATCATATTGCATGTTATCCTACATGACACAGAAAGTATGACACTTAGAGGTCAATTTAGCTTGAACACAGGTGGCAATTGCCGAGATAGCTATTGAGGTAGATGGAACACAAATCATACCAGTCCTGAAAATTTCTGATAATGACCCCTGAGAAGATATTGCAGGGATTTGAGGAAAATATTGGTATGATGGTATTTATTTTTTAGCAGATGCCAGAAAAAAGAGTTATAAACCAATAGTTCCTCAGAGAAACAATTATAGACTTGAAAATGGTAATGACCACAGAGATACAGAAGCATAAACAGATCCTAAAAATAACCAAAGTTTCTATCAACCTCCTCTCTGATCACCAACTTTCTGCAGACAGAATATTTAGACATTAATGTAAAGGAACACAGTGGTAATATCTTTAATGGAACATAGCCCAGGACTCACTTTCTCAATTCTGAGAATAATCGCTATAGGCATTGAGAACATTGCCTTTTTGTGAACCTTCCAAGCTTCACTACCATGGTGTATATTGAACACCTGGGCACTGCTATATTCTAGTGCCATATTTTAACTGCGATGTAGGGAAAGAAAGAAGTCACTTTCAGTGTAAATGATTATTACTTAATTTACAAAGAAATTAGTGCTAAGAAATCTTTAAAAGTTAATAGCATATCATTACTTGGCTAAGTCACAGGACATAAAACCTGTAATGCAATAAGCCTGACATTTTTCATGTAAGTACTTGATTCCCTTTATGCTAAGAACAACGGTGATGCAAAACTCAGAAACCTTGAAGCAACCACTTTATAAGCTTAAGTAACTCTAATGAATTTCTATAACAGGCAATTTTTTTTCACATACTAAATTGCAGAAAGTTATGTAAACCAGGACCATGAAATTGTCTGGCTCTTGTAGCTGAGAAGTGACTCAGAACTTATTACATAAACCTTTGTGGGCTTCCTAGCTAATCCAGATCTTCTCCTTCCCTTTAAAATGTAGTTGTGCACTCTGATTCAACTATTACAAAGTATAGATGACAGTCTACAACAAATAGGCAAGATGTAGCTTGAAAAAAAAAAAGCCATACTATCAACCTTCATCAATGAACACCTTTGTAACTGATGTTGGCAATAACATTTCCACACGAGAAAATATGGAGTAATAATACTTGTTGCCAAGACCTAAGATGGGAATTGTAACTCACTTAGGCTATAGTCCCTAGCTTAAAAGCAAAACAAACAAACAAAACACCCAATCTAGATGTAGCTGTGAAGAGTATTTGGTAGAAATGATTAAACTCCATAACCACTCAACTTTATGTAAGGGAGGTTATTTTAGATCATCTGGGTAGACCTGACTGAGTCAGTTGGAAGACCCTTAGAACGGAATTGAGCCTAACCTAAGAAAGACATTCCACTCCCAACAGTGTTATCTCATGCTGCAAGCTCCAGCCTGCCTAGCTGACAGTTGGCTCTCCAGGTTTCAGATTTGCTTTGCCAACTCTCACAAGTGTGTAAGGCAATTTCTTGCAATAAATATTGTAATACGTATCTCCTACTGGTCTGTCTCTAATTATACCCTAGTAGATAGAGGGATATCCTGAAAGTATAAGTTACTCTACTAGTTTGGGAAGATGGAGAGGTTTACAAGCCTCTTAACACAGCAGTGCACCTAAGAAAGCATGGTCTTCTCTTCATTTACGAGTCCAGGAAGGAAAGTTTCTGGCAGGTGGGAGTGGTGGAAAGAGAATATCAGAGTTACTATAAAAAATTTCAAATGAAGATGCTCTCCTAGTTCTTATAATATATTCCCTATCTCCTCCCAGATCTCAAAAATAGCAATTATTAGTATTAGATTATTAATCTATCCTCCATGTATTTTTAGACAGAAATATTTGATAGCTCCAGTATGATCTTTATAAGAGAAAAAGAAAATAAAGCATAGAGGGAGGGGAAAAGAGAGGTAGAGATGTAAAATGAAAACACAAATTTACTAAAGAATCAGAGTCACTGTGGGAAAACATATGGAAAGAAACACATATCATGTCCTCTAGTTTACAGGCATAATTCATTTATTTTAAAGCATGTGGTTTCCTACATGGCAGATACCCTGTTGAACTACCAATTTGCCTTCTCTCATGAAAGAGTCCATTTCCCCTACCTTCTAACATATTCTATATCTTGTTTCCTCAACAACCAACACTAGATACACTCAAAGAGAGGAGCATCCTCTCTGAAGTCTTTAGGATCTGCCCTCTTAGTTGATGGGTTCTGGCTGAGGTAGTGCATCTCTACTGAATAAATGGCACATGGAATGCTCAGCCCCAACTTGGGGCTTTTCTAAGACAATTTTAACTCAGTAAAACACAACAAAGGCAGTAACTCTCCAAGTTATATAAAGTTACTGTTGGGAAGTCTGTAGTAACATAGCTATACAATGTGACAGAGAACACCACTATTCATGTTAAAAAAAAAAAAAAAAACATTTAAAGAAGAACTAACTCCTATCCTCCTCAAACTATACCAAAAAATTCAGGAAGAGGGAAGACTCCCAAACTCATTCTATGAGGCCAATATTATTCTAATCCCAAAACCAGGGCAAGACACAACTAAGAAAGAAAGCTACAGGCCAATATCTCTAATGAACATAGATGCTAAAATTCTCAACAAAATATTGG